>JAODGC010030149.1:31807-54721 GCA_027574925.1 Ecitoglossa quadriceps | reverse complement strand
TAGATTTTTGGTAAGTAATTTTTTTGACAACTTTATAACATAATTTTTTCAAATAATAATTTAAGCAAGTATCAATTCTAAGTTTTTTTGTAAATCAATATTAATTACTAGCACATTTGTATCTCCATCAATTTATTTCCAAGTACATCATATGTGTCAATTGTTTTGTTTTTCTTCATTTTTTCTAACCGAAGAAAAATCTATTATTATTTTCTCCAGAAATTTTCATACTTGTTTCTTGAATATCCTAAAAACTCTGTACAATGTTTTGATAAACACATTATTAAATAATTTTGAAATGCTAAGCAGATATATTTTAATTCATATTTCAAAATTGTAAAAAAACTTTCAATATTCTACGTTCATTAATTTGGCGTTTGCCTAGAATATTAATAAATAATTTTAAGCCATCTTGAGTCACAGTAAATATGATCCGTTCAATGTTTAAAAAGTCTGTTTCAAAGTTTTGGGACCCTAGTTTCAGGCTAAAGTAGCCTTGAACAAAAGCCAAGATCGTGGTCACCATTCTAGCGTACCTATATCGCGTTAAAAATTTGGACCGAAGCAGAAATTTTTTTTGTTTGCGCCCTCTAAGCACGCGTGCTCAGGTCTGTGCAGAGTGGCTAGTTCTTGTACACCGCCGGTGTAATTATGATCCTGCCCGAGCATGTGAACAGCTGGTAGAAGTTATATGTTAATTGTAAAATAAATCGGTGCCAATGTGAAGCAGATGTTTATTTGGTTGCTTGTGCTGGAAGCTCCAGTTCAAGTTTGCTCTAGTACACCCTTAATAATAATCAAAAGATGATTTTATCTTTTGATGGAATAAAAAATAGATATTTTTAATTTATATTAATAATAATAATTTAATTAATAAATTAATATTAAATATAAGAAATTGTCTGCTTTGTTTATGTTTTAAATAAAAACAGAGAAAATACTTTTTTAATTTTCTAATGGATGTATATTTTGATACAATTTAATATCAAATTGAGTATGTAATGTGCTTGCCCTTAAGTTAGCATCAATTTGCAAGCATCATAAAACATGCAGTCAAAAAGTTTTTCCTATAAATAGAAAGGCCCTAAAGGAATACTATTGCCATACAAGATATGATTGATGCTCCTAAATGATAAGATGTTAGCAACAATAAAAAGCGCCGTACCATTTTCACATTTCATAATATTGTTTGGTAATTATTTAGGAATCAATCTACGGTTGATATAAAAATTCCATTGTTCTTTTCATTTGATTTATTATAGACTTTCTCAAATGTTGAAAAAGTAAAGCTTTCAGCAACGGATTTCTGGGAAGCCTTAAACGATATCAGATGTTGCGCATTAACTAAATGATTCCTTTTTGTGCTCAATGCTAGTTCGCACAATTACTTTAATATTAAATGCGGGACAAAAAAGGTAGTGAAAGAAATACGACGATAAACATTTCTCGCCAAAACTAACAAAGAGAAGTAAAGTAAAAGAATCGTCTTAGGACGGGCGTAGTTGGCGCAAAATGGCTCAACCACCGCACTGGCACGATATCGAAAGCTCGTTATAAGCAAATTGAATCCGGGGTCGGAAAAACTGCCGCTGTTCGATGGTCGACATCCATCTTCGCGCCTCATATCCTCGACTAAGCTCGAAAACCAACAACTCGACTCAATCGAACAAGATGAACTTTTAAATAACTTCATGGTTTACGCTTTGAAACCACAAAAGTTTTTTTCTTCTTTCAGCTTTTCATCTTTTGCTCTATTTTCACTCAGTTGAAGAAAACTTCTGGTGTGAGCAATTGTGGATGTAAAATGAATCTGAATATATTTTAAAACTTTTGTTAAAAATATTGAACAAGAAGAGATTTTCAATTGTTTTCGTTCATTATAGTATTAAATTTTAATTTAAAACTTCTTAGAAACAATTATAAGCAATTAAATAAAATATGAGCTAATTTATGCGCAACAGGAAATCTTCTCAAAACATACACTTAACTGATCTGAACAATATGATGAATTCAATTTTATCTAAAAACATATATGCATAATAATTCAAGTTATATAAATAAATTAAAAATTTTTCATAGTTTAGAAACAAACCTTATCAAACTATGTAGATTCAACGTTGATTTTAATAAATTATGTTAACAGAAATCAATTTTATGAGTCCAACTATAATCAAATCAAACTTTGTTATATTTATACTTTGAAAAAATGTTGCATGAAAAATTTGTTGTCTGTTGTGGGTATGTTGTTCGGTTACTATTGTTTACAATACAATAATCAATATTTTGGAATTTTATTTTTCTTCAAACCTATAATTATTTTATAGTTTTGTAAAGAAATGAATAAATAGTATTTATTATTTTTTTATACTCAAATGATAAATTTACTTCACCTTTACCCTTTTGATAAACCAATACTCATACTCGTTCACTACTTTATCCTCATCAACTACCATTTTTATTAGAGTAGTTACTGGATTGAGTTAGGATATATAATATAAAGTATACTTTCAACAGATTATGAATCTGAATACAATCTGAAAAAATGATAAACCTATTAAACAATATCCAGTTAATCCTTTTTTTCTTTTGAATGCTCTTTAATTGTTTCTATAATAATTATATATGACCTTCTCCAACACCTATTTTAAACCTTGGCAATCCAATTTTTAAAAAAATGCAAAAATATTTATTTGTGCAGTTCTGTAATCTGCACTTAAGTAACTTGCTGCTAAAATAAAATGACACTGTACCTAATCACCATAATTATGCAATTAAGCAAGTGCACTTTACAAATTTAAAACATCTTGATTACTAACATGTAGTGTTTGAGAATGTCTCTTATGAGGTTTCTGGTCAAACACACATTAATATCAAAGTGACACTTTATCACTCTCTATTTTCTAATGTAGCCATCGTAGGCAGATCGTTGTGGAGGAATCTCTTGTGCCACGCACACGTCACACTATCCCTCTTGTCACACCATTATGAATAATAATTTATTGATATTCAGAATGAAAACTAATTTGGACACTTTGTTATGAGTCTTTTAAACAACATCAAAATTAGATTAATTGCATCAAAACAAACTTGTCACAAGTCGTATTCAATTCCACTTCATTTAACTCATTAATTAATCATAAATTAGGATCAATATTAGGAAATGTAGTTGACAACACCCTCGTCAATGTTTTGTCTCTGCCATCCATTAACAAATCTCTAAAAAAACCCGAAAATATCTTGGGAACAATGCAAAGACCATCTATACTTCAAATGTCACGTTAACTTTATATTCCAAATTTACGACACTCAATTCAGCATTTGAAAAATATATTTGACCTTTGGGTGACATGTATTTTGTTCATATTTTATTCATCTTACATGTTCGCTGAAGACTGAAATCACATATATGTTATATAAGTTCTGGATCGGAAGTTGTAAGTAGTTTTCGGAAAAGCTGTGTTGTTTGGCAAAATCCGACAAAAGCGCCTGATATATAAATATTACCAAAAACATAAAGCAACAACAATGGTCAGGGCAAGTAGAGGATATGTCAAGTTGACTTAGGTTTTGTCGGCGTGCTTTTGTCTATGAACCGTTGATTGGTCATGCTTATTCTGAGATTCACATGTGTGGAGTTTGCAAAGCTGAACAAAACGCAAAACAATTGTTTGCTCCCATTGAAGTAGGTCTCTAAGCTATATATACAGTCGCATACTATTAACACACTCCACTGTCCATTCGCACACTGTGCGGCATGATGGGGGCAGCATGTACTTGCAATGGCGTTAGTCGGGGGGTTAGCAGTATGTAACATGTACGAACCGCATCCAGGCCCCACGTATTGTGTATGCATTACGCGTGTAGTTTAATCACGTCCGAAGTTGGAATAATAAGCTGGCGCGTTTAAACAAGATAGCCTTGGTTTGATGCAGATCAAACCAACAAATTGTTACAAACACCACCTGCTATGTATATAATACCATAATGCTCAGCTGTCAGTAAAACGGGCATGTTAAACATGTAGCAAGTCCAACGGAAATCTACGCATCTAGTCCCTTGTTCCTAAAAACATCTACACCAAGGACATCCATGTAAATAATGAATAATTTTGAGGAAATTATTCCACTGGAAAAGGACGTTAAGTGCTTATCTAAGCATCGACTTGTTTAGCTTACATTATGGGAATATTTACCGGGCTGAGCAACAACACAGGACTGGGACAAGTTGAGGATGGGGTGCACTTGCAAAACTCAATGTGCAGCGAAACGCGACCGGAAACAATGTGCGCACAACTGAAACTGCGGTGATGTTTTGTCCGCAGGACCGAACAGTTCAGTATTAAATTTCATGCTAGCTTATTGTGCACCAGACTTGACAATAGCAGCGTACGCGATGACTTCTTGGCGTGTGATAAGGTAGCGGGAGTAAACTTTTGCGGGTATCACTTCGCACATCGTGATCAGACCATGAATAACGCAAACATGTGCGTTTAAAAAGTGAACAAGACATTCAACAATCATCGTAATAATGCACCGGGGATATCATTTAATTAATATTCATGTCACCAGAAATTAACTGCTTCTGCTTTTTGCCTTTATTTGCATTCTGTCATATTGAAATCATTAGGATGGTCAAAATAAATATTGGACTAGTAATAAATTTAAATGTTTAAGTATCTTTCATTGAAAAAGCACCACCTTTCTTTTCACTAATTTTCTAACAATTTATGCTACTTATACTACTTTTATGTATAAAATTCTCGCTGAAATTCCAGTACCAAAATATTAATTTTGACATTTGTCCAGCTCCGTTGCTAAATCGGTAATGCATCTAATTGTAGCAGCGACAACAGGGCATATATTTGGAAGAGACATTAGTTCAAATTCTGCTGAGACTATATGCAATAATATATATCTTAATAAATAATAAAGTAAAGGACGTGTGCAGTGTCAATATCTGGCATGATTTTATGTAGTAGAATAGAATTTCTTCAAATTTAAAAAGTCATAAATTATTGTTGAAAGGGCTTCTGTACAATACTCAATTCTGAAATAAAACTAAATAACACATTGATTGTTAGTCATAATTTAAGGACAAGGAACTTGTCTTTTGCAAGTTTTGTAGGGAGGAGATATTTTACGAATTTAATTGGCTTGCTGAACAATTGAAGAAATAGCTACTATGTATTGTTATAATGTGTTTATAAATTGAACATAAGAAATGATTTAAAAAATGTTGGAGTATTTCAGTTATAATGGGTAGAATTGCAGTATAATCAATCATTGGGATAAAAGGTAGTAGATGATTTGGATATAAATAAAAAAAATTAAATGAATGATTATGTTGATAAGAATATGATGATACTAAAGAAGATAACAAGTCGTAAACTTTGTATCTATAATTAGTAGCAAGTGTAATAGTAAAATTATATCAACATAATGAATACTAATCATTTCATGATCATCAATACACATTATACGAGTAATTCTTAGAATAGAGAAAATAATTCAAAAACGTGGTCGTCATTAAAATGGTTGCACAGAGACGATTGGCTATTAATGTAAGCTTAATATAAAATTGAATATATACACATGTTACAAATATTAACTCCTAACAATATTAGAGAACAAGCAATGTGTTTGGTTGGAATTTATATGCTGTGTTCTTTTTAAACAGTTCTTCAAAGAAAGCTCAGTTCATTAATGCAAACAGTTGCATAGTCTTGTTATATAAACTTCTTGTTTAATACAAAAATTTGGAACTAAAAATGTAATTTCCTTTAGTCCCTGCAAACAATAGAAGAATCTAAACGACGATTATTGCCATAACTATTGTATTAAAGAGCTGGTCGTCGTAATTTTCTTAGAATGCCTGCATAGCCATGACATAGGAGGCAACAAAAAAAGCAATAAAAATTGCCGTAGCGATAGCTATAAAGAGAACACGAAACAAAAGGCACCCAAAAAAACGCAGTGCATTGTATTGTGTCGGAAGGAATCCGCCCACGAAACGCTAAAATTCCTTGCTTTCAGTAAACTTGACAGACAGCAGTCTACCCCAAAGACACATCCCTATCAATGACAACTGTCCGATCGTGAAATAGCCAAGTGTAACGTAAGCGAATGGATTTTATTTTCTAGGCACGGCAATGTCGGGTACTTTACGATTTTACATTTTGCACTCTCATGAAAACCATTCAATCCAGGATTATGCTGCAAGCATTGAAATACGTGCAAACATGACTCTCGTGATGGTGCCAGATAAAATTTATAGCTTAAAGAATTTATTCACTATGCATCTACGTGAAACATCACGAATAGTATTGTAAGCTCATACTAAGCACAAGCAGTATTCTGCGCAATTTTAATTACCATCACAATTTTTCCACGGCGCTCGTAAAAAGTGCGTGCTTTACTATCTATCCTTAACCCAACAGCTTTTTTATAATTTGATTTAGTGAGGATTATATGAAGCAGTTTTTATCCAGGAAACATAGGATATTCAGAAATTTAATAAATAGTAGCTAACATCTCTCCGCAGGTTGAAAGTTCAAGCAATTTAATGTTAATATACTTTCGAAGGATATTTCATGCTAACATATAATACGTACAATATATGTTGGTATTTCGTTACTACCAAGGCAGTTAAGGTTTGTGAAAAGCTATGGGCATGGAAATAATTTGCAAGTTTATACTGTGTAGGTGGCAAGTCATTTCACCTGCTACTGATGTTGCAGGAATTGTAGAGTCTAAAGGATAAACTTTGACATTTATCTAATAATACGTAGATATTTTGGGAAGTTTATTAATTCTAAGTTTTTCGATAAAAAAATTTCATGGAATTGAGAGCTAACCATGAAGTGTTGTCCCTTTTTTTCGATATTCAATTCTATGTCGGACTCCTATCTTTATATTGAAAGTGGTACAGAATCAATTTGCTTTTAAGGTGATTCAACGTCAACATTAAATTCCAGTTTTGATTGAAAACCAATTGGAACAATTCCTATATAATAATAATTATTCATCAAATTAGTTGGGGTTTTTTTCATTATTTTGGCAAATAAAGATCAGCTATAAATAACGAGAAATTGTATAGGTCTATATAAATTTATACCCTTCACCATATTTGGTTTACATACCTTTAAACAATACGTTATAATTGCATTCGTTTCGGCGTTTCCACAAATAGCAATTTAATTGGAATTCCGCACATATAGCCGATATGAAAAATGTTGGGTCGTGTTGTTATTGAATTAAACCGCAAATTGAGTTCAATTGTCATAAGTTGGGAGCAAGAGATGTTATTAAATCTTTACTGAATCACTATTGTCATTGTCCCGTGATATTGTTTTTATAGATCCTGCATTTTCATTTCATCGCTAATGTACGTGTGAACTTGTTTCTAATAGTGATTCAAATTATTCGGGTGCTTATTAATATGCGAATACAAAGCAAGCGTGTTATTAGAGTCGGATGCAAACACTGTATCAGAATTGTGAATCATTTGCGCACTACTCTTGACACGTACGTGCAATCAATATGTATGAGGATAATTTATCCCGGATGCCAACAAACAAGTAATAAATAGCAAAAGTTACTAATTTTTGGTGCAACACAACTTAACTCTTATTCGATAAATGAAGATACAGAATGTATAGAAGGTTCTTCTCTTGAAATATATGTTGGGGAATTTGTAGTGGAAGAAAAATCACAGTTAAATTTTAAACTCTATTAGGACCTATTGAGGACCAATTTATTTGGTAGCATAGTCCACTCTATCCATTAACATAAATATAACAAATTTAATTAAAATTAATTAATGGAACTTCTTTTCAACTAAAAAACACGATGGTGTCATTTCTGTGACTATTTTTAATTTTAATCCAACTTGGTGTAAAATAAATCAAGTAAAATCGAATTTTTTCATTAAGATCAGAATATTGATATTTTTAAATCAATAAATTATTGAACATAATGCACTGCTTTGTGTAATGACAAAAATATCCTAATATAATATACTGTTAATGTAAAAAGCAATACTTTGTTATTCAATATTTGTTATTCATCACAGACACATCATTATTAGATATCTGTAGGCCAGACAGTAGATTACCCCTGACTTATTCATTAATTGCCTGTGATACAATTATCTGGCTGCAAATTGCAAACCACGAGTGTGCCTTGATTGTATTACACTCGTCTCTTGCAAAAGCCGAGTCTAGTACTACTAGCTCAATTCTGCAAGTGTATTCCAATAGTAGCGTCCCAAAGGAAAGTTCTATCACCGTCGTAGCTGCCGCCACCATACTTTGCTCACGGTTGGAACAAGCTGGAGTGAATTTCTACAACGTTAGCCTCCGGAATAGCTGCACGCTTTACACTGTACAATATGCAAAGCGGCACAAAACAATTGAGATGTACGGCCAGAATGTGCCAGACGTAATCACGCTCGAATGCATTTTGCACGTGCTTCGTGCAGAGAATAAAACCCGAATGTAATTTATTAATAGAGAAAATGCACTCGACGCATATACTCATTGAGCGCCGGAAAATGTTTGGCGAAATTGTTTGCAAATTGAATTATACAGCAATGAACTGGATAGCTAAAAACACAATAGGAATGAAACCATAACAAAGAGAATATAGTAGCTGGGTTACAATTATACCATGCTGAGTGCTGGCAATGCAGTACGTTGATGTTCTGAATTGTTGTTGGCTTTTCTAATAGCGGAAAGTGGATTTTGTCATGATTTTTACATTATATCTAGCGACGCACATTTATCACTCAGCAAGGGTTAAGTAATGAGGGAAGAAATGAAATAACGTTGAATTGGTTGAGAGTGGATGGGAATGGAACTACTTCAACCTCCTTTAGAAAACCTATAAAATGGTAATTCAATTCGCTCGGGTATTCCGAGATCGATGATAATTAGTGAAGTGATCCTGTGAGACTTTTCAGCATTACGACGTGAAAGCTCACCGTGTTTCGTATTTTAAGCCGAGACAGGCCACCATGGACCACAAAGATGAATAGCGCACGACATTCATGCGGACATTCTCGTATGGAAAAACAGCAACCGCAAAAAAAAATGGTAACGCTTTGTCGGACGTTTGGCATGGCAAATCATGCAGAATAAAGCAAGTGGAAAACAAAGATTTCCCCCTAGGTTAAACCACAGCTTATTTTGTGTCAACTGAGTGTATTTGTCATTGAAACAACTTTCAGTCAACAGAAACACGTAATCTAATTCGCAAAAACAACAGTACTCGCATTGGAGGCTGTAGAGAAGCAGAAATAATGCCTATTTGGAAAGTAGTAACTTGTTTGTATTGACAAAACCTAAACATTTCAGTCGTTTCAAATTGTTTGTCTGTTGGATCCATTAATAACCATCAAGAGAATGAATGTCAGAAAATAGAAGGTTTGAATCATCCCTGAACGCCTTAGAGTCCTTAGACCAAGAGAAAACGATGCTGTATTTGCGAGCTGCAACTCAGTGCTGCGAAACTACGAAGGTTTATTCGGCGTTAATTACGGACCACATTACATAGGACCAGTGCGTACTTAGCAATTTTGTCCATCGAGCAGGTTGCGCTTGCCAGATTACTCGACTGATTGCTGTCAAAGGCAACCGATTCGATTGAAGTGCAATCGCGTGCTTCTCATATCAGACATGACATAAAAGTTGGACACGTTGAAAGTAGCGCTACGTGCATAGACGTAAAATTACTTGCTAGATATTCAATACGGGAATTGCAATGTAACCCATAAACTAATTTCCACTAAAAACGGCGGAAACTGTTTTAGTGTTTGACTTTAAAGCAGTGCAGTGCATTAAATTCTGGTAGAATTGCAATTTTAAAAAGAATTTTACTCAACTTACCTAATACAAAGCACTTCTCAAAACATAATTACCTGCAACAAAACAACAAATAATTTATTCAATTAGATTTATTTGACAAATATACAAACTTAAGACGTATGTTGTATAAACCATTCCATTCACATGTCAAAGTAAGAAATTGCTAGAATTAGATTGTTTATAGATACGGAGTAGCTGCAAAGAGGATTAAACTATCCAGTCAAAATATAATTTCATTCCACGGAAATCTATCAAAATCAGATAACATTAAATAACCTATTTGGGAAGAAATTTAGGAGTAGGACCTGGTTAAACACATAACCGAGTCCTACTCCTATAATGTAAGATATGTACTAGATTTTTCAAATGGCAAAAATATTTTTTATTCAATTAGATTTTAGTGTGAAATATTACTCATATAATTAATAAAATCAATTGTCTAACATTAAAGGTTTCATGAGAAGTTGAAGGTAGATGAATAATGTTCATAGTAGCAATTTGTTATCCAGCTGATCACAACTGGCGTTTTACATTTTCCAGCAAAAAATTGACATAATTCTTGTACCCACCATTTGTGTACAACAAAAAACTAACATCATTTCTCTCTATTTATACTATCTCTGTCTATATTTTATAAATTATTTATTAGGTGTAATAAAATAAAATTTATAATTTTATTAGAAGTAACATAGTTTTTCTCTTCTTTATTGTTCACTACACTCCTTTGATAGTCCGTGGTACGCACTAAGAATTATCTAACAACAATCTCGGATGTTACTACCCAGCAAATAAAAACGAAAGTTATATCTTCCAACATTTGCACCTTGGTTTTTTAGTGGCTAGTTTATACGTATCCACTATTTAATTCTTATTATCTAGGTAGATAAATGAATATCATAATTAAATGTTGTTATAGATAAATGTTTGGTAAACCTCCAAAATTTCGTTAAAGCAATTTATGATATAAAGTTGTGTACCAAATAGTAACTTTGCATTATCAAAGTTTATCTAAAACCAAAATTTAGTTTAAGCTAAATACTATTGTATTCATTTAAAAAGCTTCTGCATTGTGTTTCTTTTTTATTATCTAGCACAATCGTCCGTAATTTACAGCATGTAGCATCACAATCGCATCAAGTTTATTACTTTGCTTGGAAAACTTTGCCGGTGAGCTTTCTCGGCCATTGCGTCGCATTGCTAGTCTGACTCTTTGTGATTTCGTGTTTTATTTAGTTTTTGTCTTTCGTGGCCTTCATCATCTTCCCTGTCTAAGTGACATAGTTGCATTTTCTCGCGTGCCCTTAAAACTTTTATCCGGTAGTTGGTTACTTCTTGCACTATTACAACTTCACGTTGCAAATAACTCGCGTAGAATCCAAAGGAAGAGATCTTGGTGCGATATTATTCACAGAGCGCGTTCTGCAATACGCGTTCTTTTATTCATTAATCATTTCCTTTGCTCTGGAAAAGTCGATTGCAATGTGCAGGAAATTAAGCGCGACTACGACTACGAGTGCGGAGAAAAGCGAAACTTACGGCTTATACAAGCTTCCTAAGTCAGCGATCAGTAATCATCGAATATCGATCGATGATGCTGTCAGAAAGTAGATTAGTTTTCTTCCTTTAGGTTAGGTTTTGAAGATCAATTTTCCGCCTTTTTGGCCATCAAACGGGAATAAGCTGTAGTCAGCAAGAGTAAGAAGGATGATATGCATATTTTTATAAAACTTTCCAAGGAAAACTAATTGTATGGCATCAAGTTTAATATTACGTATTATATTCCATTTTTCAACGCGATATGTTTTCATTCAGCACTTGCAGTCGGTGAAGGTTTGCTAACTTGAGGAAAATGGGGTGTAATAATTCAATCACGTCGATTGCAAGTAATGGATTAAATGGATTATAAAATAAAAATTGCACCCATTGCTGCTTGCACACACCAAGCACATTAGTGCATACTGCGAGAAGATATCCATTGTAATTTCCATTGCGTGCAAGCAAATTAAACCAATAAAATGAACCTTACTTGGAGACCACATTAAATCAATAGTTCCTCTATGGGACTATTCAACTATTTGGACTTGGAACAAAATACATGTTGTAACAAATACATGCAGTACATGAAATACTTTCTCGTGCGTGCGTAAACACTGCGCCCGATGGCGCTTTAAACATTTTAATTAACGCCGCGTAAATTTAGAACGACGCCATAAAAAGTGTTATCGCTGCACGCGCACCGTGAAAATTTGCCAGCATCCTAACTAGGTTGCCTGCAATTCTACAGGTAGATAGGTGAATGCACGAATTGTAGTTAGCACTAACAAGTTGTCTTCGCGTAAATTGCAATTACTATGACTGTAATTCTGTCTTAAATCAATAGAATCTCACGCGTTTGCAGTTGAAGTTCAATTCTAATGCGGGTAGGTTTTAAAATATAAATTAGTTGTATTTGATCAGAAATGGAAATTAAGCTTCAATTTATTCATATTGATGAGACATAGTAATGACTATAAAGTGGGAACTTTTAATATTTTTTTCCCCACTAGTTGTTTTTTTTTTCCTCCAATATTGCGTTATACCAATATTTCTTATTGCATCAATAATTATAAGGACCAATATTTTGTTTTAATTTTGATTCAATTTATATGAATATAAATTGGATATATCTGTTTTAGCTCCGGAACTAAACGCCAATATCAATTAGAAAAAAATTATGGAATGAAGATATTTAAATTGTTTTTCTGAGATGAAATGGGACAAATTAAAAGGTTCATCTCCCAATTTGGATAGGTTTGAGGTAGCACTATGGTCCAAATTGTTTATTTAAATAAGTGTCGAAGGCAAAATAACATATTAATAAAAACCAAAATACCTTCTAACATAATTGGAGATTTAGCTGTGAACTTTACTGTCAGTTAGACAGAGGGCGCCAACGTTCTAAAATTTCTTGTATGCAACCATGTAAGATTGCAAATTTGAAAGATTTTAATTTGAGTGACAGAAATAAAGCTATACAAATAACAGTTCATATTTCATGGTTACACTAACACCAAAGCATGAAAAATTCATGAAATCGAAGATAATATGATGTGAGTTAAAATATGGTTAAGATTCGCACCAGTCTTAAAATCACTACAACCACAATTAGTTCTAATAATTAAAAAAATAGCTTTGAGTATACCTGTTACAAGTTTAGTTTAAATTCATTATCATCACTGTTCTATACCTAACATATGTATCTACTTCAATCTACTCATGTTTAGATATTCTTCCTTCAAATGGTTCCTTACTGCAAATAAACATGAAGTTAACCACTTAAACTAAAAATTCTTGCTTGCTATCTAGCGTTGTCGCATACGTCTCAGATTTTACGATGCTTTGTTTAATAGTTTTTACTGTCGTATCTACTCCAATTTACAACCATCGACGTTGCAATTAAGTCATCGCACGCGATCGTCTTGACTGTGCTGCAATTCCTTCACTCCTCGCCAGAAATAAAAAGATAAAGTCGGCAAAGAATAGAAGATAAGGAGCGAAAGAAAAAGAACACATTAGCAGTGCATTGCTTTATTCCGAGTGGAAAAAAGATTAAAGTTTTAATTACGAGTGAAACAGACGCGTATAGAATGAAACGCTGGAACGATAAAAGTCCACCATAAAATAGAGTTCAGTAAACGTTGCAAGGCACCGTTGAGCAACGTGAAAACTAATAAAATTTGAAGCGAAGAAAATGGAAATTTAATTGCATTAATAAATAGGCCCCGCGGTTGCAAGAGGTTTCCATGAGACAAAAATTAAAACCTAACATGATAAAATGCTGCAAAATTGCGGTACTTTATTGCTATTCCTTTCCTGTGCTTCCTTTTAACTGAAGACTGAAGAGGTCATCCGGTGTATGCACGCAGCGTAATACTCAAGCTCGATTCGTTCTTTGGCAGAATAATAAAGCTTTCTAGATGAGGAGAACGCACAAAGTGGCTTTTGATTCAAGCACCGATTGCTATGAAGAACGCGTGCAGTTTAATCTGTTAAGCCAGGAAGTAGGACAAGACGTATAAGTACCGAACGGATTTAAATTACAATAGAGATTTTTTTTTGTTATACCACATATAATAAAGTAATAGACTCTTGTTACTGCCTTACTATTTTATCATGTTGTTATGACCAGTTATAAAATAGTATTAAATGTTAAATAAAATTTTAATTCATGTCCGATTGTATAAACAGTACAGGTGCGAGAAAATTTATTAGCACAGCTAACAGGTGTTGAGGTATATTAAAATAGAAGTTGCGACTTTACGTGGTACAAGTCACATTTGTAATAAAATTTTTTAAAGTAAATTGATTTAAATCACCTGGATAAATATGGTGTACCAACAGGTACATGGTTTGGGAAAGTTCTTTTAACTTGCTGAGTGCTTACATACTTTGTCGTAAGATGTAGAGTAAAAAATAAAACTTGAATTGCAAACTTTTAGGAAGCCCTAAAGCATGATTATATTTTGAGGTGGTGTGGTGTGCAAAGTTTAGAAAGTAAACAGCTACGTTTATTGATCCAGTCTTAGAATGTGCTCAAACGATTTTTTGAAATAGATTTGAATTTAACTAGATTCAATTTTGAAATGGACACAGTGGTAAAAGTACCAAAATATTAAATGCCTACCTTTGAAAGATAATTATTATACAAATTAATTTTTGCAATTAAAATTTAGACCTGAAACTGAAAGCTACATGATACTAAAATCTAAATGTAGTTGTGTGATAGAATAATTAAATTCAAAAACCAAAAATAAATTTTATTTTAAATAATAATACCAATGTGATATAGTAATTGCAATAATATTTTCAATATATCAGTTGGTTAATTGAAATATGCCAATTTAAATGAAACCTTAATGTCTATCGAAATGATTTAACAAGTATATAAATGTTAATGTCAGAATTGATATTTCTATAATTTAATTATAATTTATAATTTATACTTTGAATGTTAATACTTATTTTATTTGAATTTATTCACAGAATAAATAGCGCCAATCAAAGTCTTTCTATGTCTTTAATTTTACTTTGTAGTAAAATAATAAGACCAGCATGTTTTGGAAGTCATATTTTATATTAGTGTAATACAGCTTCCTTCCAAAGTAAAAAATAAATTGCAATTTCACAATGCAAATTAATATATTAACAAACAACAATAATTTATAATACATATAAAGCAATTACATTATTGAGATCAATATTATGCGTTGAAAATTGCCAACTAGCCATCATTGCAAAAAATTCCAATTTAAGATTAATTAATTAATTGGGTAGGGTTTTGTAAACACTAACAAATACTCACTTCCACTAACTAAACTTATTCATAATCATTCATCATTATTTTTATTCATTTTGTACACTTTTTGGTCATAGACCAATAGACTCAACGTCTTCACTATTGGCCTTCCGGTATCTGGACTGTTTGTTCGAAATGATGGAGATATCTCCTCTTCGGTGCCAACTACAATGCTCCCAACGAAGGATTTGAACCCGCGTTCTGTCAACTCGTAAGACAGTACGTTGTCAAGTGTGTTACCAGAAAGGCAAAGTTATAAAAATACAAGTTTTCAGAGAATTAAGAATCAATATATTATTTAGTTGATTGAACACATTACAAACTTGTTTAGTGTTAAATGTTTGGCAATATACAATAAAAAAAAAAACTATCCCAAAATGATCATAAATACCAAACTATTTCAACTGGAATTCATAACTCTTCCCTGGTAAAAATTAACGTATGTCAACTGGGTGTTATATTTCAATTAAACATTGATATATTAATTTGATCTGTAAACTCTATAAATAATGTATTTATTTTATGCAGCCAAAAATAATTGTAACTTCATTGGAAACGAGGAATTAGAAACAGGAGATTCAAGAGTTTTAGTTATATTATACACATATTTTGAATAAAAGTGATATAGTATTCTGAAGATAACCACAATTGAAGCAAAATAACCACTTTTATTATGTCACCGCTCAAGTGATGTAATACGTTCACCTAACCTAACCTAACCTAACCTAAGCACTTTTATTATTTCACCACTCAACTGATGTAATACGTTCACTATTGGCTAGCTAGCATTATGATTTATTCATACATAAAGTGGCCGATAATTCAGGAATATATGTGGTTACTCTTGTGTTCATCAGATAATTTCTGTCTGGCATAATTCCTTGCGGTGCTTTCAGAATAGCCGACCGCAACCCAGACCTTATAAAACACCCTACCAAGAATTAAACCTCCTTCGTTGCATTTTATATCAAAATAAAACAAGTAATTTGATGGTAGAAATAAAAGAAGCGCAATGCATTTTATTATTACTTAAAGTGGGCGTACAGAAATACTAATTTGATTTATGCAATTTGCGTGTATGCAATGGTTAGCAGTTTACAACGCACGAAAATTTATTCAACATGACTGCGCACATAGATAAAATTAATTTTGATTTCATTTTATACCAAATGCTTTAAATGTGCGAAATATAGTGGTAAGTGTAAGTGGATGTTCAAAGTCGATATGTTTGTTTACTATTAAATCAAAAACAAGCGTATAGGGCGACTGTTTGATCCTAACATTACACGGTCGATGAAAGAGAAGATAGTCGCGCATCTACCCGCCTGTCACGTATGTTTCTGAAATCCTTGTGCGCTTTACTTCCCTCAGCGCTCAACATTACACGTATCATTCATTCAAATTGAAAGCGCACGACGATTGATACCCTTTTGCTAGCGTACTGTCCGCACGTTATGGCCGGATGAGTAAAACTTTACCATGTTGCAGGCGAATGGAATAAACATCAAATGTATGGACACATTGCAAAAATAACATGGCTCAGCAACGACGATCGAAGATGCTTGCACTTCATCTACATGCGCAAATTTCGCACGAAACTAAACATTACTGAACAAGCACGATTGAGAATTGACTACATTCGAAATGCATCAAATATGTACGTTGTTGACTCGCTTCTATCATGGAAACAAATACTGTTGACTGAGCACTTTTTGGGCTTGGTACTTCCAAGTTGACGGATAAAGTGAAACTTTCAGCACTATGTATTCGTAAAGCTCGCACCAAAACTGTACTACTGATGCTGAGTAATAACTATATTATCAAAAAATAAATCAAATGCAAACATTTCCTTTGTAAATATTATATTGTGCTAAGCTGCATTTAATAAATTAATTTTTGAAATGCAATCTGTAGAAAAATACTAGTTGCAAATAAACATTTTTCGCACTAATTTAAAACAACTTAGCTTTTTACAGAAATTTTTTACGTTAGTTAAGTATCACACAAGAAAACAATCAAAACAAACAAATGAGTTCAACTGTTTGACAGCATTACCGCTGTCAAGTTAGGAATGTCAAATTTAACGTACAGTTCAGATATACTTGGAGTAGATTCGTATAGATGGCAAGAGTTGTCACAATTTCACTTGTACTTCAATAAGAATTATGTACAACAACTTAAAAACGAATTAAAAATTCTTAAATAAATTTGTAATGTTTTTTAATGAATTTCCTAGACAATAAAGTGTACATTGTCATGTGCTCAGATTAATACAATAGCTTTCAGTTTACATATTCAAATCATGTATATTTTATTCATACCAGCCGCATTAATTTAATTTATCAGCATTATAAATAAAAACATATGTCCATTAACAATTATGACTTGCAATAAAACAAATTCTGAAATCTTCAACGAGTTAATACTGAATTATCTTGGTGAGAATTAGAGTTGTAGATCCTAAAATTTACTGCTATTAGAGGTGAAAGTTTGAGGTCACAAGAAATACATCACGAATGTAATAAAATGCATGCAACCCAAATTACATACAACTTTAAGCAGTCAAAATAATAGTTGCTTTTTGACCAGTGTTAGTACTCAATTGTGCTAAATAATTTTTTTATTCCAGTAATCTGTATAAGTCAACAAGCACTTTGGTTTGGTCACTTTCTTAGATTGTATGAAACTGCAAGATAATTCTAGCAAATCTTCAATTGATTTACTGAACTTCCTCATGATTTATATCCATCTATAACTTTTAAACAGGTGTTATCACTACTATTATTTACGACCAACAATAAATCTAAAAAACCAACATGTTTTTCCTTGCTCCACATTTTCACGCACCACAATGTTTCCCTCGAAAGTACAACAAGCTTAATGGTCCTTCACCATTCGTGCCATAAAACTTTCTCCAAGTAAATGCTTGAGCATTAACCACACGCACTTCTAAACCCGAAGAAAATCTTGTGCTATAACAAACACAATATTCATTTATTACTATGTCAACTTTACAAGTAAAATCCATCGTTAAAGAAGACATCCAGTCACAGACTTCAAGTGTTTCTAGTAGTTCGTTAATCATTTGCATTCCCACTCAAAGGGCTGTGAAAATATTCACATATCACAACTGAGTTTAGTTTAACTGGATTGGATATTTGACTATTTCTTTTGTCAAATAGGCAAATTAAAAGAGCCCAATGCAACAATACAGTTATGAATAATGCGAAGGCGGTGATGAAATATCGAACAACTTACCGCCCTGCAGGACGAACGTAAAGGTTAAATATTTCACAGTCTATTTGAGCTTGAATATACCGGAACTTTTTGTGTGCCGACGGTGCACACATAGGTGATTCGCTGGGGGTAGCTGTCGGCGGCGTTTCCTCGCCCGATTTAACATCCGGTAACGGTACCTTTGCTACGTTTAGAACAAGAGCTTTTTGATTATAATTTAATGTTGATAGAGTGGAAACTCATCGAAAATACCCAATAAATATATTTAGCAGATAATCGCCATTTGCCTGCCAATATGGGTAAAGCAGTTTGCACCACTGGATTCAAAAGAATATTTTACATAATATATGTCAAAATCGACATTTGCCTATTATTATTCAACACCCAAGAACAATTTAGTTTGAATTATTACTTAATTACTTAATTATTCAAGACTGAATTGATTGTTTATGCAGGTTCAAATCCTGCTAACACCTCCGCTGGGAGCGTTGTAGTTAAATCCAAAGGAGGTTAAGTATGGTGTCGGTTTATGACCGGCATGGTTAATAGCAAGCTCACAATCACAGGAAACCCTACACCTAGCAAAAAGGTATGATTAATGATAAAAACTATAATAAAAAATTTAATTCCATTTTAAACCAGTATATTTATTTTAATATTTAAAAAAATATTATTTATGTCGTTCACAGTTTGGAAACTTCCTTCCTTACTTCTTTGTTTCTTCTAAATAAATTAATTTTGTCATGAGTAAACATTAACATGCTAAAAATTAAAATTATTGTAGTAAAGCCATGCAACTAAACTCAAATTTCATTATCATACAATTCGTACACCGATTGTTATATTAGAAAACAATAATGTCTTAACTAGTAGTTCTCAATTCTAATTAGTACTAAAATGCAGCTCGGATACATTTGAAGTAGACGCGTACAGATGGCGACAGTCTCAACAGTTTATTACAATACTACTTTTCTAATTAAACTGACTCAATTTGTTAGGAAAAATCATTGGACTTTGGACAGCTTTAATAATATGGTGAATTAAATATCAAACACACTGATATGAGTTTACTTGCAGATGGGTTTAGTTCATACTCTAATTAATTTTTTTAAAGCAACAATAGCAACAATGTCAATTTGCTTTTCAATTTGAAAACACTTTCCACAGCAATAGTTAACCAGTGATTCCTTTTATACTGTGTCATCAATATTAATGATATACTTCATTAACAAGTAGTGAAGATTAAACCAACATTTATAATTATTGCTTATTTGTGCTTCAAGTAAATGCTAAACCAATAAACATCATGCATTGCGTTTGTTTCCAGTTCCTTACAACGCAAAAATACTCGTATATCATTCCTCTGAGACTTATTTATCATACTTATTACATCCTAGCTAGATACATAGATATAATTGCAATAAGATAAATGTGCTTAAGGGTAATTAAATTATTATCTTTAATTAAAGATCCACACACACACACACAGGGGTTGTAGTTTGAATAATATTTAAATACTAAATAACGAAAATTAATATTAAGTTAATTAAATGTAGTTCATTTGTGAGCAAATTTCATACAGATTAGTGAAGTGTATATTACTTAAGGAATGCAAGCGAAAGCAACGACATAAAAATAAATATTTATTAGGATTTTTTGTAGTAATAATGTGACGACAATTAATTTGTTTGCAAGTAGGTATTGTACGATACAATAATTTGTACGATATTTTTAAACTAATCATATTAAACAGAATGAAGCAAATCGAAATTATCACTTCATTCACCAAAATGACGAAAAAGATCTTATGCAAATATTGTCTGTTGTTAACTAAATTGGTTCATTTTAGGTTCATAGAATATTGATGAATGATCTACATAATGCTATTTTGATATTTCAGTATTAGCGTTGTGGATGTTGCCAGCACTTTGCAGAGCCACTTTGTGGAGGATTTTCTGTATCAGCCAGTAGCAGATCATCAATAACGACATTAATGTGGTGTTGTTGGGTTATCAATAAATCCAAGTTTACAAGATTATCCTGCTTAAAATAGATTTGAAAATATGCAAAAACTTGTGGGAGTTGCTATGATTTGTAAAGTGGTTCTAAACCTAACCTTGCATCTGTAAAAAAATTTTCTAACTAGTAACATTGAATGATGTACTTATTGCAAATATATCAGTCAACTGATATATTTTTCGTATATACATGGAAACATTCAGATATAACCTTATCTATTCTTGATCTCCTGAACCATACTCTTACGAAACTATCTCGAATTCCTAATAGAGGTCTACCAGAAAAGCAGCCAACTACTGTCGCACCACATCGGAACCTCTCGATACTCCCTCTCAATCTTAAGCCAACCTAACCTATTGTCTCTTGAAGCATGGGAGGTTATGGCCGCGACTATTAGAAATAGAAAATATATATACATATTAAAACAAAATCCAAATTACAGTTCATTATTCGCATTGAAAAGGAATGAAACCACACGTAATGTACGTTATTTCTGAGCTTTCTTGCATTTGGCAGCAATGTGAATACAATCCAAAGGTTAAATTAATGCTGTCTATCGGGAGTACTACGTCTCAATCAACAATGTATCGCCATCCTATTTTGATACATGTTTATAAGGACGCAGTGCGACAACAGTTAATAACACCCCTGGCGCCAACGCACTGATTGCGTATTCTTAGGAGGCCGACTACGCGGTACGGGTTGGCGGTTCCGTCGCCGACATGGCGATAAATTATTAGCTTTAATTGTTCTCATGAGGATTATTATACCCGTTCAAAACCCGATAATATTCCAATTAGACTCTGGAGAACCTGCAATTTGCAAATAAATTCTAGGTTTTAAGCCACCGTCTCACAAAAGCGCAATAATGAAACAAAACAAAGCAACAAATAACTAAGCCAAAATTGAATTGCTTTGAAGGAAACTCGTTTGATTTATTACAGGTATCAAGTATATGAAATAAATTTTATTTCTTCTTTATCAAATGTTCCGCTCAATAACCGGCTTTTAACGTTATGCGTAAGAGGAGATCAAATTTTCATAGCATCCATACAATTTTTGCGCGCATACTATTCCAGGATGACAGTTTGATGCGTTCCACGCGATCTACGCATTTCACGTCAGTCCCAACTGAGAAAAAGATGATGAAATATTATAGCACACGGCTAGAGTGAAAGGTGGAAGATGCGGACTTTGCTCTAGTATAAAGCCCCAAAGAGCGGAGAATTTGATAAATGGTCCGAATAGTTTTCCTTACATCTACCTTTTCCACAAGCGGCAAACGCACTGCCTGCCTTAAACAACCCTTTCGGCAACGAGACGTGCACGGAAATCCAACTCTAATAGAATTATTATCTCGAACCAAAGCTGTGCGTGCTGTCAACGCATTGCGGTTTTATAATTAATAACGGTTCGTTCATTTACTTCGCACATATCTACATATATTCCAGCTGAAGAATGCTGAGAATGGTAGAATTATTAATTGGAAAATTGCGTTTTCATGGTATTGCGAGTATACTGTTTTTTTAACAAAAACAGGTTAGGAAGATCCGTTAATTTTGGAAGCGTTCCATATTTGAAAAAAATACGCCTGTTGGTTATAGAATACACAAGCATTGGGGGCAAGAAGTATATTGAATAGGTGGTTTAGCATATTCTATTTCAATTCTACGTTTATGGGAATATACTTGCATGATTGAATGTGATCCCCAAGCTTAGCAAAAGAAAACAAAGCCATATGTCTTGTTTGATAGATATTTCTTGTGTTTTAGTCTTAAGCGTTATCACAAAACCAGTAGAATAGTCTAAAGAGAGCATATTTTAGAAAATACTCGGCAAATACAAAATTCTCAAATAGATCTACAATATATTCAATTTCACGAAACACACGTTTTCTGAATACACAAATATCTTGTGTCTTGGAATATACATGAAGCCATAATTTAAATATCAACTGGTTATATCCAATGAATACAAATAGTTATTTGTGCAAGTAAAGAAACAATTGAAACTTGGTTAACCTTAAAAATGGTAATATCTAATCATCCTGAAAAATTGCTTGAATTATTCCAGTAATTCCTTATGAGTAATTCAGGTAAGAATTAGAAATTGGTAATGCAATGCAAAAAGCAGGCAGATTTTTGATTATAACAATTCGTTGTTTTTATTTATTATTTAGAGCTTTTTTTGAATTTTAACTATACTGCTCTCAACAGAGATGTAAAGCTGGGATCTACCAATTCAAAAACTAGCAAGTGTGCTACCAAGACGGTTTTTCTTTATTATAAAAAAGGATAAAACTGAATTGATTTTTATGCCCAATTTAAAATGTATGGGTTAATTAAAAAAAGTGTGAGAAGAAATGCTAGATTGAACCAGGGTTGTAGCTCACTTGGTAAAACGTCTGGTCTGACTGTAGCAGTGACAGCAAAGCATATGTTCAGGAGACATGGGTTTAAAT
>JAODGC010030149.1:3824-27548 GCA_027574925.1 Ecitoglossa quadriceps | reverse complement strand
CATTCAGTATTGTTACTTGTCATTTCATAATTTGCTTAAATGGAATGGTGTAGTGATTACTAGCAATTACCTCTTAATTGATAGAGCTGCACATGTACAATTATGTTGCTTATCCATGCAGTAATCTAGGACATGTTTAGATCTTCTAGACCAGTTACAGTGAACATGGGATTGCACCCATAGAGTAGAGGAAATGTTTTATGTCTGCAATCCATGTTCAATGGTTTACTCTAAAGTTTACTCTAAATTTGGAATTGGTAAATGAATATAAAATATATTCAGTTGTCAATACACTCCAAGTAAATTGCAACGTTATGTCCTCAATATAAAAAGAAATAAACATGTGATATAAAATATATTTTATACTTACATAGTCAACATTTATACATTCTCATGCACTGAAATAAAACACATCTGCGGAAAATCTTTGGCGGCGTGAAGTATCACCCATTACTTGTGAATCTTTTATCACATTTCATAAAAACGTGTTGAATACCACGCGCTGAGTTTATGGCTCTCGCGGAAGCCAAGAGCAACTTTGCCCAAATTGCATGCTCCACTCTGCCAACGTAGAAAATGTTGTGTTTGTTGGAGCTGAAATGTTGCTGCATGGCGTGAATTAGATGGAAGCATGTTTGCCATGTGGCATTAACAGCGAGAATTATGCGATGTCGAGGAAACGCAAAGACGCTGTGGCAAACCACAAAATGGGTACACTCTTGTTTGCTTTCACGCACCACAGTCATGCAGTCATACATCACTTTTTATTTCTATTGCGCAATTACAGCTATTCATTGTGGGCTACAAGCGTGTAGATATGAAAACTGTTGCGTCACGCATACTCAGTCGAGTGGGGAAATTTCATGAAAGTTTCTAGTATCATTTAGTAGAATTAATTTAATGGTATACTTAATGTAGTGGAATTTATAGAAGAGATTTTCATTTAATTTATGATCATAGGATTTATTATAGGTTCCAATGAATGAAAATGAAATAAATAAACAAGTTATGGTTGGGTTCTTTAGCTTTTAGTCATTTCGATAGTTGGTAAGACAGACCATACGTAGAATAAATCTGATTACTCCACGAAATAAATTAATTTATTGTGTATAGTATAGTTTTCAGATAGTGAACATTTAATTCATTTTTAAAAATGTGGTGTTATCTACAAGTAGATACCCTGACAAAAGTGCCCAGCCTGCATCACTTCTACGCCGCACTCCAAATAGATCTCTTTCAGCTATAAGTTAACACCCAATACAGAAAACTACTTGGCTTGGCCATGAAAATTGATGATTTATAGAGAAAAACAGTCAGTTATGAAATTTGGTCAACTTGGATCAGCAGACATATGTGGACTTGTAAAATATAGTACACTGACATAGTTGTAAAACCAAGAATGTAAAAACTGAAAAATTATAGAAGCGCAAAACTGAAAATGTGAAATAAGTGGTAATATCAATAAAGTCAAGATTTTTAGAGAGGCAACCGAGGAAATAAGAAAATTGCACTGTGTAATTTAGTTAAGTTAAAGTACTAAGAAAGAGAGGTTAATCTGTGCCTCCGAGAGAACGACTGAGAAGTGATTGGCGGTATTTCGTGGCAAATTAAGAAAATCAACTAGTTGAAACCTAGTGCAAATCAAAAACAACAAACTGCATAAAAGAATGGTAAAAGGTTTCCGAGAACAAAGAGAAACCAACTTAAACCTACAAGAAGAACTCAAATAACTATGAAAAAGTATGGAAATTAAAGAACAACAAGGGAAATATTAAAAGCAAGAACTTGAAGTGAGGTTAGGCAAAATGAAACAAAATAAGAAAAGAACGGAAAGAAGCAATATTAAGACTAACATAATAATTACACATTTGAGACTGCAAACAATTAAAGCAAAAAAAAAATAATAAAACCAATCATTGCAAAAAAAATATATAGAATTGTAGTGGTAAATTTAAAAAATTGGAAACAAAAAAAAAAGCTTTCAAAATATATATTGACAATGAACTAAACTGAATAAGAATGAAGAAATATACAGAGATTGTAAAAATGGAACGAACCAATAGTATAAATCCAAAGATTGGATATCAAAAAATAGAAGTAGATGGAATAGTAACAACGTGGGATGATATCCATAAAAAAAATCCAAGAAACTTGGGACAAAAATTACCAAATGCTGACACAACAATAAAAAAGAAAAAAAGGGAATAATTGAACAATAAAAATAGCAACTTGGAATGAATATTGGAACAATGTCACAACAGGAAAAAATGCATAAAATAATAGTGGTAATAAAAAATATCAGCATAGACATACTTGCATTACAAGAAATAAAATGGAAAGACAATAGACACATAAACCGAAAAAAATATGCACTACAATGCTGGATGATCAAAGCTTAAGTATGAAATTTTAGAATTTATCTTCTTTTTTGATAAGATAGCATGACTTAGAGTTAGTACAAAAATTATCAGCATAGTCAATACAAGATTGAAGGGTCTTCAAATAAAAAGAATTTAAATCACATAGGATCGCAATACTTTTTGGAGAGGAATTATCCATATATATAAGTATTTATTATTTTTAATTATTGTCTTTTTCAAAAACTTACTTATACGTTAAACTCATATAGAACTATATATGTAAAAGACATTATAATCATAGTACTAGGTGAATTAAAATAACGTAATATATTAAATAATAATAATAAATAATCATTATTTATATAAGAACAGCACAATATTTTAAATTCCATATGGAACCATAAATATTGTAATGGTTGTACGTTTTCTTTATATTCCAATGATTTATCATTAAAATCAAGAGCTTATAAATTTCAACAAATGAGTCATCTAATCATGCGCACAACATCATGATAGCAAATATTCTATATTGGAATATATTTCTACGAGCTTAATGTTCCCAAACTATAATATTCCTAAACTAGTAATAAACCAAGGTCATAACCTAGAAAATATCAATTTTCCGATTAATTCATTCGAATAAAATCTTAATATGTATTAAATTCCGTCTTGACAGAAGCCTTAAAATAAATGAATTCGCATTAAAAATTTCGAATACAGAACCGTTTAGACCTTGGAGTAACAACCTCATTAAAATTCAAGTGGAAGGCTAATAGAAAGTGGCGTAGGCACGGGGATAAAAACAAAGGTCGTTTTAGGCAACTTGTAGCATTCGTGAAATTCGCCAACTATCTACTTGGTAAAGTCCAAACAGAAATGATGTGCGACTTGTGGACGGTGGCAAGAAATGCTAAACGACCATGTTGTGGCTACAGAGAGGCGGTTGTGAACTTTCAAACTTCTACTACGCCGAACTTTAATCCACATGCACTCTGCTGAAAATCTGCAACAGACGCACAAAAAACGAACGCATTAATCTTTCAAAACTTTATTTATTATTGCGCCGTTACTTGCTGGAGTGAGCAGTGAAAAGAAACATTTCACGGTTAAATATGTTGTTACGAAGCAATTTATTAAATTCAGGATAAATTACTCGAAGCAATTTCAAATCAACAACAATGTATATGATTTATAGAAAAAAACAAGTATGATATGATATGGTAGTATAAGAGGAAAATTTAAAAACTCTGCATAATTAATATCATATAAGTCCAGCTCCATAGCTCCGTTGGCAAGATTCTAACAGCGAGACATATATTTGGTTCGAATCCTGCTGAATCCTTTCATTAGATATTCTCACTGAATCCAGTCCCAATAATTGTTAGTAAGCATAAGTAGTTGATGCAGTATAGTGAAGTGAAGGACAAGTACAGTGGACATAAATATGAAATGCTAAATAATTTAACGTTATAATCAAATTATATAATATTCTTCTCAACTGCACTTCTATTTGGTAATATCACACTACATTATAATATATATATATTTATATATAAATTAAATTTCTAGAACTATCTGCTATTGTTTTAAATATTTCTAATATGTATTAACCAATTAGGTAATTAATCTGATTGCAGTCATGTAACCTGTCCTTTCCTCAGTGTCTAGCTCTTTTCGTTTTTGTATTCAAACCCAAAATTTGCATGAAAATTTGAAAGTTTATTACTAGAACATAATTAAAGTGGCAGAATTATCTATTATTCAAGAACTATCTTTACTTGTGTATTAGTAGATATATTATATTAGCAAGAAATAAAGTAATTTTGTTAAAGAGTTGATTGTAATGAATAAAAATTGTTGCAAAAATAAGAAAATTTCAATCACATTCAGGATACACTAAAATAAACAATTTTATGCTGAAACTTTATTTACAGTGTGAATATTGTAATCGCTCAGAATATTTATGATTGTTTAAAGTGAAGAATAATAATTTAGTTGTGTTTATTTAAACTTCAGTAGACTCGGCACTGCGTACAACAGCGCGAGTTGCGAGAGAAAAGAGAAAGACGACTGTACCATTTGAATTATTTTTTATTCTATTAATCCTCAAGAATAACTATTTTTTATAACCTAATTAATTTTATAATTTAATTTGGCCGTTATTGCAAAGCACCGCCAATTTAGAGTAAAATTATAGGGTTGAATTAAAAATGAATAATCAAAGCAAAGCAATCAGAAGAAAGCAGATTAAATTCATGTAGAAATTTAATTGAATAATTGTCAATATCAATATAAATATATATTGCTGCTCTATTTAAGTTGATTGCACCAAGTAAATAATTTTAAAAATTTGCTTTGAAAATGTTTAGCTAATTGCTATATACTCTAATGATCAATAAGTATGTTGTTTGTTGTATAATATTTAAAAAAAATAAATTCAAGTACACTATATTCTTTTCTTGAATCATAGCACTGATATGTGACTCAGATTATTCTGAAGCTAAAAGCAGAATGTGACAGATTTAGATTTACGAGTCCACCATGGTGTCTTTTATATTCATAAATCATCCGATAATGTGCCTAGAACGTTTACTTTGCCTACATACATTACCACGACACCGTGCCTACCTCAGTTGACAACAATATTCGGCAGCACTTGTTTCGGTAGTTTGTTTGTCAGCCCATTTCGCATTTTTACATCCGCTGTCTAGACCCTAAAAAGTGATGACTTTGTAAGGAAGGATTTCCATGTTGCGTTTGGAGTATGTTCTGCACTATATTCCTCAACTATCCTTTATCAATTCATCATTATATTCAAAAAAAAAAACACAATAAAGTAGAGGTCAAATCAGCATGATTGTAGTTTGTTTATATATATTTATATTATATCTCTATTATGAAAAAAGTATTCAAAGAGTTGCTAACAAAAGCAAGTAAATAAATCCATTCTCTTACTTTTAATGAATCTGCGACACATCGAGTGGATTCCAAAGTGCGTGAAAAGATATCAAACATCATCAATTATATCAAGTCTGTGGGTGCGAGTAGAAAAAGCAGCGCGTTGATTAATGAAGAGGGCTGACGGGAGTTGCTCGCAATTTATGCGCAATATTTTCGCTTTCTTTTTGAAGGGAGGTGTGCACGTGCGTGTGACATTCACTCTGGCAATGGGGTTGGAAGGTTATATATGAGCAGTAAGTGGCTTGTAGAAACCCAAAGAAAACATCAATCCCATTCAACAATTATTCTCAACATGTTTAAATACCAACACCAAAGAAAATAACATTCTACTCAATCTAAATGTACTCAAGTGTTTTAAATCATTGGCTTTACTTATTTACTTCTTATGCAAAATAGAGCATAATGCATGTTAACTGATAAAGGAGAGATCATTGTTAGACATATTCAAAACACGTCCTGTCTGCCAGCGTTGTTTAAGTCCTAACAAACTAAGCAAACGACGACACAAATACAATGCATTTCACGATATTCTGAAGAGTAATTAATTCAGCGTTTAAATGCATTACGCGATGGCTATTATTATTTATGGGGTGGTTTTCATCACTACGAGCTCAGCTTAAATATACGTTCGTGTTCAATGCGTGCGTTTTAGTGCTCCCTGAGCGCAGCCGTGGCACCCACGATCGCATTTCTTTGTGGTTGCTTAGATGCCAAATCCAATTAGGGTTAGGACAACTTTTCTAAGGGAGCTTTTTTGCTACTTTGATAAAGTGCTATTACCACAAACGCAAAAGCTAGAAATTCGATGAACAAGGAAACGATAAATATGTCCATCAGTTGTAAATTAAATACAAAATTAAAATCTAATAAAAATATAAGACACGTTTTCTCAAAATTAAAATTTACTTGAAAATGTTACATTTAAGTTTTCAGATTATTTTAGGAAGTTTTATATGTACACAAGTTTTGAACAAATAAATACCTTTTTTATCTAAGTTCCTGATATCAAATTTAAGTTTCTGGAGAAATAACTTTATAGCAAACATTTTTCAAGCTTTATAAATTATACAAAGGACACAGAATATATTATATCTTCCAATATATGCTCGGAGTCTACTATTTGCACATTCATAAAAGTTGTTACAATATTTCTTATAGTGACTCTACTTTATTGTATTTAACTTTGTTCATAATCAAAACAAAATATCCACAACATTTTCGGAAAAATTAACCTGCATTTTATTTTAGTCTAGTAAAATTAAGGGATATGTGGGTTTTTGACTAGACAAAAATTAATTTTAGTTTTAGACTTCACTGGACAACATCTTTTTTTTTTTAAATCAGGCCTGAACTAATTAATCCACTCGATAAAATACTTGTTTGTTTTCAAAATGATATTTTTAACATTCATCTCCATTGTAATTTTTCCTGTTAGAATCTAATTTCCAACATTAAAACAAAGTCATAAATTGATCTATTTTTGATTTCACTTTCTTGACATTACTAAGTAGCAATTATCTTACTCTAAGCGATAAACCATTAGCTGAGTTAATTACTAAACCCAATTGGTTTTTGGTCTCTTTGACTTCTGCTAACATAATAATTATAGTAGATAATGTAAATATAAAACATAAATCAAATTCTTGATTAGTTTATAATCAATTGTTTTATCCCAGCCAAAGATATTTTAAAATAAATCTCATACTTTAAAAACAGAAAATGCATTTTGTAGTAATACACAACAAACATCTTCTGCAGACTCTATTATTCAGCCCAATCAAATTTATGACGAATTTTAGACTAAACTAACACCAAGATATAAATATTGCTCCCCCAGTATTCTTCAAAACGCCGCCTGAATTTTTGGTCACCCTTTGGCATCTACTATCTATATTTCCGCCAACGACCTCCATGCATATACACATCAACACTGACACAAGAGGATGGTACTATCACTGTTTGCTTATCCGGCTTATAAAGGCTTGAAGGATGCGCGCCTCCCATCAGCATGCAATATGGATGAAAGGCGCCAAGTGAGTCAGGAGGCGGCGAGGTTGAGATCTTCGACCATGGTTGAGTTTCAGCTCCTCTTGCCAATAATCTATAGCGCATGTGTGTTAAGGGCTTACACAAAAAGTACTATCAATATCTAAAGATTTTTGTTAAACATAAAAATTGAAAATTCTTCCAAATAAATTAAACTGCATTTATTTACATTCAAGTATAACTAAAATTAAACAAAAACTGATAATCTACTTTCTACAATTATTGACCCCACCCAAAGCCATAAAAAAAATATAAAAAAAATTAAATAACTCAACCAAAGCTTGAGTTTTGTATAGATTTTTTATGATTGTTTCTGACCCAAGTTTCTGCCTCTATTGTCCTTTGCCAACCCCAGTGAGTCTATGTTTGAAAGCAGTTTGACGACAGATTTATGAACCAATTTTCAAATTTTACCTCCAAGGCATAAATCATTGGGTGATTCTGGAAAAAAAAGTTGATTTTATGAACATGTGTGTATACGTTATCACAGTGTATATTGCCATAGGGTGTCAATCGATTATTAGAAATAATTCTAATTGGCTTAGTTGATTTGGTACAAAAAAAAAATAATGTATACTATGAATATTTTATTGAGATACGTTTATATTATTTAGAATTATATTAGGATTACTTTACATGCATTTTGATTTAATAAAAAAAAAGAGTTATAGTGATATATAGTAAGAACTATATGTAACGCAATGCATACATTGATTATACATTGTATTTCGGTTGAATATATACTCGTTTGATGTGTGAACATGATACTTTGGATTGCTTTTACCGACTGGAATATAATTATCAGTTGTCATGAAATATACGCATTTCACAACTACCAATGGTGTAGTAGATATTTGTATATTTGCACTTCCATAATAATGAAACTATGAATGTTATCAAAGGGTTATTTCTCTTTGAAATGTCGGTGTATTAAATATAGTTGTTATAGTATGTATAAGAAGACATTTTCATTTTGTAATGTTGGTAAAAAATAAATAAATCAATAATTTTAAAAAAATATTTAACAAATTCAATATGTTTCTATTAAATTAAACAATTTCTCATAATTAACCAAGTAAAATTACTTCTTTTCTAATAGATACATAAAATGAGCCAATAACCTTTGCGAAACAATCTTTGACCAAATATTTTTTTAATTCTCAATTAATTTTGAATAAAATATTATTAACTACAACAAAAAATAAGTAATTTTGGTTCAAAAGAACCGTAATTCGCAACAATCACGTATGGAGTGAAAAAACCTATCTAAGTTGTTTCGATAAAAACAATATCAACAATTAATTAACATTCTTTAATAATTAAATCTAAAATGTTAATTGTAAGAACACTCTTGTATGTAAATTGAAACAGCGTTGAGAATTCAAAAATTATATCTCATTTTTGTACAGAATGCTAATAAGCATGAAAAAGGTAATTATTTTATTTAAAATTTTTATATAGCAAAAAAAATTAACACTAACGGTTTGACTTTGTTTACAATATATTATTGTTAGCTTGTAAAATGTATTGCAAATCTATTAGTTGACATTATTTCTCATTACAATCACGTTGCCTCTGTAAGATTATTTGTTATTGCAGCATTTGTCAATTCTTAATCGCTCATTAAAATCATTCTCATATCCAATCACTTTTTTTTTTAAGATATGTATTTGATAATATGTATTAATATATATGTTTTTTTAAATTTTTATCTATTCAAACTAGAATGTCTATAAACTTAAATAAACAAAGAAAAGAAAACATTATGAAAATATAAAGCCTTTCTGTGTTTTTTTCATGGAAGCTTTTGTAAAATACGTAAAAGCTGTAGTGCTTTAATTTGAGCCCTAATACAAGTACTTGGATGTAAAAAAAATTTAAGACATTCGCTTTGTTTGCTTTTTGTGTCTAGCTGTTAACAAAGTTTCAGCATTCAATTGTAAGTAAAGCCTTCCAATGTTTTTTTGTTCTTGTATTTAGGATTATCTGAAAAATTGAAAAATTAGTTTTATTTAATTTTTGTTAAAAATTGTTAATGCGTTGGCTTACGAATCGCAGATCGTAGATTAAATCCTCCTAACCTCATCGCTGCGAACTAAAACAGAATAGAGTTTTGTATTTTTCCAAGCAACCAGTCCAGCTGCCTAGTAGCCTAGTGGTGTCCAAATTAACCTAGTAATGCTACTATATCTCAAGGATAGAACGCCAGTGAATAAATTAGTATAGTAATTTTGACTAATTGTCAGTCAAGTTATGGTATCATACTATAGGCAATTCCAAATTAACTATATATTGTATGAGATTTATTCTTGTATTCTAAATCACTTTGGTCTAACCTTCTAAACTAATTACATTGTGCGACATTGATGATGTCACAGTACATTAGGGTTAAAGGATAGAATCGTCTTTAAGATATCTTCGCCGCACTCAAAGCATTCGCGCAGCGCTTGGCAGACTGACAGATTAAATCAGTCTTTAGTTCTGGCAATAATTGAGATTTTAATGAAATCACAGCAGCGGCAACAGCCAACATCCGCCCTTGGCGGTGGGTGAGTTGAAAGTACGCCAGCTCTCATGCGCCGTCGATCTTACAGACCACATCAACGATGCCACCCTCAATTTGTGATGGAGCAAGCGAATTACAAACGACGTGTGCTTGAGGTAGTTGCAGAATTGAAACATGTCTTGACACAAGAGGGACTTAATAATGTTAACTATGTATAAATAGTAAATATATTCAGTGTAATTCACAAAGTATAAGTAAATTTCTTAAGTAATAATTTAAATAAAAATTTAAAACAATTCTTATTTTATTTATTCCAATTTTAAATATAAAGGAATAAAGTTATTTATTACCCTAACAGAATGCATTTAATGTTTTTTTTGTTTTGTATATATTTTTTTTAATTTTGGTTATTTCATTTATGCTTATTCCGCGGCGTACAACGTTTTTCTCAATGGTTAACGAAGACTTGCGCCGACTTGGTCGACGTGAGGTTTTGTCACGAGATGTAAAGCAATTCAGCGCCTATTCCGCGACGACGGCGTTTATTCGAATAGTTGACGACTTGTATCGACGTGGTTGACGCGAGCTTTCATCACGAAGCGAAAGCGATTCTCGTGCCTTGAATTGAGCGTTGAGCGCCACAGGCTCTTTTTTAGCTATATCCACTTTTAAAAAAGCAACAAACAATCTAAACAATTTATGATATAGCAATAAGTCATATTTGATGCTTGAAAAAATTAGTATTTGATTAGTATTGATTATTTAATTTGGATATGTTTCAAGCATTTTTAAATAAGATGGACCTAATTGAGTAACATTAGCTACCAAAACAAGTCTTTGGCCACAACATGAAGTTTCTATCTTTCACCTTGGGTTTATAGTTTTCTTACTGCAGCCAATTTCCTAGCCAGTCTTTTGCAAAATAGAAAAAAACTTGCTAGTTTTATAATTAATTATGAAACATTTTTAATTAAAACAGCAGTGTTTTGTTGATCATGATTACGAAGTGTTTGATATTCATTGTATTCAGATGAATTTACTTTGACACTTTTCTTTATGTTAAAAGGGGGTTTTCTGCATGTTGCGTTCTTCATTAAGTGTCAAAGTAACTTTATCTCAATACAAACAAGTACACTTAATTAAAATTTTATTAACAAACACTGGACGGTACTATATATTGCATTATAAAACAAGACACTTATTTATTAATTTGTGCCAATAGGTTTAAATTTAACAATGATATAAATTTATTAAAAATGGTAATGAAATTGAAATGATTCCTAATTAATTAAATTATAAATATATCAAAATAATAGAAAGTGTTTCTCATTATCTACAAAATAAACTAAATACCGTTAAACCATCTCAAATAGTTATTGTAACACCAAATATTTGCTAAGTGTCAAAGTATACCCATCACAAAATAATAAGATTGGAGTAGTTAAGAAACACTAGTTGATAAATTATCAAATAAAGTACTTGCATAACACTTTGTTTTAGTAACTTAATATGTAAATTTATAAACTAACTATTTTTGCATACTTAATTCTAGCTCTAAAAAAATTCCACCAGCAGTTTTAGTCGTTTTCCACTTGAAATTTTTAATCAATTTTCACTCTAATTAATACTACGATTTACAATGATATCTTTCGCATTCACGTTGTAACATATTCAAAATTTGGCTTTATTTTGGCATCCAGCAAAAAATGCATCACATTGTTTTTCCCCATAATATCTGTAAGCCCCGCGCTGCCACCATTGATGGGACCATATCGAACGCTCGCTGGCTGCTATTTGTTTCATACGCCTGCTTTATATCGGTCATTTTTGGATGCATTTTAGTTGGTGCGTTGTATACTATTGAGTTATAAGCCATAACAAGATTAACGTCGGACGCGTCCTGATGCGGCTCGCGAGTTGATAGTAAACAAATTTGAAGCGATAAATTTACGCCTGCGTCCATAGAGACAACATTGATTAGCATACGGAACGTATGCAACCAGTGGCAACATTTACAATTTAATATCGTAATATACTGCAATTTCATCAACAATGTATCATGACATTAAAGTTTAATTCACAACAATGATTTCTAGAAGTGAATTGAACGTTGCATTGTCCACAACTTTTAACATGTAACATTTTAAGATTAGCCATCACGTAGAAACTACATGCAAAGGTCCTTCTCAATGTATGCCAGCATGTCTACCATCAAGGGTAGGTATGCTGGAAAGGTATATCTAATATTATCTAAACATTAGTTGTAGATGCATATTTTAGACTTAGAAAATTAATAATTAGCTGGAGATTAACGTGCCAGATAGACAAACAGATAGTTATTTAGGGTAGAACATATCACAAACATTACATAATGTAAACTTTTACTCAGCCTCCAAATACTCCCGTTCATTACTTTAACTAGACTTAAATTTCCATTAATTACATTTAAAAAAAGTCTTAGTTTAAATGTTGACTTAATCACAACAAAATTCAAGGGTAGCTAATGGCACTACAGAAATTATTCTAGTGCAATTCTTACAATTTATCTGATGTTTTGGTGTTGGTTATGGTACCGATTTTAATTAATAATTAAAAAAATTATTTTAATTTTGATATAGAGTAAGTCTGTATCAACAAAACCATACTAGTTGATTATCAAATAGAAAACAGTTTATTCAGAAGCAATAAACATTTAAATATAATAAAACGCCTCTAACAAAAGCGCCCGATTTATACAATATAAATTATATTATTTTATTATTATATGTATTTTATATTATAATAAAACAAATCATATAAGTTGTAAGTAAATTGAAAAATTGCATTGTTAGTAATTAATACTAAATCAAAAAACATAAAAGAAGAGTAAATAAACTACATCAATGTAAACCAACTGCAACATTTGCCACATTTTAAAGTCCTAAGAAACATGAGAATCATACATCTAAGAAATAACAATTGCAATGAATACATTAAAATTGCAAAAATTTAAATCCAATCTTAATTCGTAAATATTAATTCCAACTTCTACATCTTACTAATCACTTTTTAAATATTGACACAAACAATATATTCTTTACATGTTTTAATTTCAAAATATTTTCTCAGTCAAAAATATTTATTAATTAAGTCTAATAAGCACGGATTAAATTACTCAATAAAAAACTCAACATATTATATTAAATTGACAACATTAATCTACATATTTATGACAAATCATATTAAAAGTCGATTAAAATTCCTGATTAAATTGAATCGTATTTATAAAAACCTATTAATATTGAATTTAACAATGCAAAATAAATAAAAAAATTGCTATTTGATTATTAATTAATTACCCGAATCCATCTAACTATTTGAACTCATTATCCTTGCAAACAACAACACAGCTGCCTCAATTCACTATGTTTTAATTAAACAGACAGTTCGACAGTATTCCTGATTAATAAATAATTACAACTAGCTACATAGTATGGAACATACTTTCATTTTAGTATTACAGTAAATAGTAGTTAATTTGTTTTTTTTTCATTGAAAAAGTGCCTCTTCTATAACAACTGCCAATACAGATTAGCTCAGGAAAAACAACAAAAGCAGCCATTAATTTAGTAATCAACAATTCAAAAATTACATGTAATTTATAAATTACTGTTTCAAACTGAATATTTTATCATACTGTTTGCCTTAGAATTAACCTTATTTACTCACATTAATTGAATTGGTAATTGGTAGATGAACATGTTAGTTATGCACAAACAATATTGTGTTATGTCGCACAAAATAATGCATACGTTTGAGAAATTGACGACTTTCATTTTTGTTTTCAAATTGATTCAAATCAATAAATAAATTTATATTAAATTATATCCATAAAAAATCAATTCCAATTGTCATTTAAATATATATCACATACCTCATATATAAGTCAATTTGATTTTACATCGTACTAACTTGAATCGAAATTGAATATTTAATTTCATCATGAATGCTGTCTTAAAAGTAAATTATTACGTATAGTTTCTCGTCCAAAAAAAATAAATGAATATGAAATTAATTTTCAATATAAACGCAATTTTCCGATCTTCAATGCTTTTATAATATTTCAAATATATTACGACGCATAGATTTATAATCTGAAAGGAATGCACAGTTTTTAAAAATTCGTCCTTCCTACACCTCCACATCATCTTCCATCTGATTTTTCTTTGATTTAAAAAATTAGTTTTAAATTAGTGTCAATATAGTTCTCAGAAAGATCACTCTAGTTTAGTTCAATTTTTAATCAGTATGAGTGATAAGAAAAATCGTGGAATCACAAGCTCATTTTTCAAATATCTCAGTCAAATATAAGTCTAAAGTTATATTGTAATTATCATAAAATCAATCTCAATGCTCACTCTCAACTCAATTCCAGCAATTTATCAAAAAGCTCATAACTGACAATGCAGCACAATTGTTTATATTTCAAACTGATTTTTGTTTAATGTTAACTTGCACGTTGTAATATTGGAATAGAAGTGAGTCAATGTAATTCTCAACTTCTAAGCCGTTTTACGTTTCATCATAATAATGTTTCTATTTGATACAATTCAAACTTTACTTGGCTTTTAGATTAAACCATAACAAAACGTGCGACTCTGTAATCATTTGAAACTTGCTACTGCTGATGCAAATATGTCCAACATAAATAGTCAAACACTTTGGTTAAAATGTATCACTGAGTATGTTAGAGATAATTCAAAAATATAACTTTATTTTACATGTTTTATAATTCGCATTTTGCATACATATTGTGTAAAGTTTATACTCTACAATGCTTTTACTTGTATTCGAAACAATTAATTGGCAATTATAACAAATTGAATTTGTTTACTACTGATTGATGAAATGACGTACAAAACAATATAATACTAGAATAATCATTAATTTAAATAAATCTAATATTATTTTTCAACTTTGAAAACACATTTACGTTCTCATTCCATTTATTCCAACTAACTTTTTATTATCTTATTTGTATTGTAGTAGGAATAACTCACATTTAATTAAATAATATTTAGCTTTTAACAAAACTATCACCCGAAATGTTATTTTAATAGAAATAAAGATTCCAATAAAAATATGCTTCTTATCACAAAATTAACTTCAAATTACAGAAATTATAATAAGTGTTTATTATAGTTTCTTTGAAAATATGTTCTATCCGGATTCTTTAATAGATTATACTCGTAATAATACCGCCAAAAAACGCGGAAAACTTTAGCTTGGGTTTTCTCCGAAATGAATACATACAATGAATCATAGATTTGTTTGTTATATGAATAATTTTTGGCTTTCAAATTTGAAAACAGAAAGCGAGTACTAGATTTTTATTTGTTAATTATTATACATTGTAATTGTTATTTTTTAAACGTACAGCCTTCTGCATTTTAATAAATATTTATACAAGAAATTTTTTTTTTAGTATTCTGAACTAAAATTTGTTAATTCATTTCCTAATTACATTTGGACACTTGCCAAATGTATTATCTTTTATAAACTTGTTAAATATTCGGATTATCTCAGAATATTAGCTTTGTGGATCAACAAAAGATATCATTATCTAGTCAAACATGATTTTATATATTTATAAAATTAATATTTCTATAAAGTCCCATATGTTACTTTATTTCTTGGAATAAAAAAACATTTTTTAATAAAGAAAATTCTATAATAACCTCAAACATTTTCTGGTTTTAAACTCATGTTTGTTAATAGTAAAATGCTATCCTAGAAAGAACTTTTATATAATTTTTGTGTTGTTTTAAAACTTGGAAATATATAATTTTAATTGAGTATGACGTCTTTTTTTAATATATTAACTTTTAATTAACTAAGTAATGCTAAATAAGTAACCATTAATATTGTTTAAACTCTAGTTAATTTGATGAAAGATAAAATGATTTTAAAAATGAAAACTTTGTTCCTATTTATTTTTATTTTGAGCAAACAATGTCTGATATGCAATATTTTTTTGTTGAATTTATACGAAGGGAACACAAGGTTTACACGCAAAGCCCACATTTCACAGTATTCATCTCATCCCAAAGACTATACTGAAGACATAATGTTCCCATGCCAATTCCTCCCTTCACTTTTCTTCATATGCCATAGATGTTATTACTATGAATAAAAACAAAACGCGTCAGCAACCGGTCGTTTTTAAGTTGGAGTGTCTTGAACATTGTTGAAACAAAGTAAAGTAATGGAATGCATAAAAAAATAGGTTTACGATTGAAACAAACCCAAAAGAAGTAAAGACTCTAAAGAAGCATGTAACAAAGATAGCAAAAAGTAGCACAAATCCAGGAAGAAATAAGGGGGAGTATTTCGGGGAACTCATGCTTGGATGAGTTTATTATGCGTTTTGGTCTGTTTTATATTTCAGAGCGTACATGCGTTTACGGCGTAAACTTTACGAATATTATAATACACATGAAATCCCCAGACTACATTCCATAACAACTGCTGCGAGTACTCACCGTTCTTGGGAAACAGTAAGATTGAGGAGCATTTTATGCATGGATGAAGAAGAAGCTGCAGATGTAAGTAGGGTTACCAAATAAAACTCAATGAAAACATAGTAATGTTTATTTTGTACATTATTAGATTGCATAGTAACATGTGCATCCAAATAAAGTCTAATTATTGCTGATAATAAGATACATCTGTAACTAAATTCAATATCTTAATAAAAAGCCAATTATTTTAAAATCATTACTGAAAAATTATTGTTGTAAGTAAATAAATTGCTAATTTATTGTAAGTCTTTTTAAAAGAGTTATTATGATCTTGTAATATTTTAATGGATATTTTAAATATTGATTGATTAAAAGAGTAAGTCTAATCAAATTTGGATATGAATACGTTACGATGGATATACTCATGCCGTACAATATTTTCAATTACATATATACGCTGGATGTATATTTTATTCTTTGATTATCTACCTAAATTGCATCATGAAAAGTGCAATATCATATATCATATTATGTAGCAATGTCAAATTGAATCTGAGAATTTTATTGAAATGCGAAAACTGTTTACGAAAATAATCAAAACTTAATGAATAACTTTGTTATATTAACGTCTTCAACCAAAAGCACCACCATTCTTCACCTCACTACATCATCAAATCATTCCCACTCAGCTCTAAGTCAATCTGACATCCGCAACCTGCTTCAACCCCACATTTCTTTTATTATACAAATCTATTTATTTATTGGACGCATTTCCAAGTCACATATAGTTGTGTCTAACATAAAATATTCTAATGCTGTTTACAATCAACTCAATGTGTTCCAGAATTCTAATACTACGACTTTGTCAGAAATAAACATATGGTGAAACTGGTCGGATAAAATACAAGACTGCATTGTTTAAAAATTTTTTTTATGAAAATGCATTTAATAGACAACTTTACACGAACTAAAACAATTCAAATACTTCATCAATTATTTATAAACTTGCAGCAAAAGTTTGGCATTTTCATTTTTCTCAAGTTTGCTACAAGTACCTAAGTTAGCAGATTGGAATGGAGCAGACTGTAGTCAAGTGTAAGATACATGAATGCTAGATAACTATATAAATGCAAATAGTAGCGACTAAGCAGAGATCTCAAGAGTGCATCATGACTGAGGTTGTGCAAGGTGCAGATAATACATTAAATCGGTATCGTCGCACAAAATTTCCAACAGTATTCTCGTGTTTCTTTAAAGGTACGTTTGAGAATTGAAACGAAACTTCTTCAAACTTGGTTTGCCTATAAAAATCAATGGTATGCACTAAATCATAATATTTGAGCAACTCTTGTGATTGGATACTCAACACTTGTGATTGCACTATATAAATTTGATTAGAAAAATAAATAATTCATTTATAATTTTGAATAGAAAATATCTAAGATATGGTTGCGCCACACTCCTTCAATATTATATTTATTTGCAAGGTTTTTATCAAAGCGAATATTTTGGGACAAAAGTTCAAATCTTGCCTAGGAGCATATTCAGTAATATGTACTCTCACTGACTCCAGCCCCAAACTAATTGCTGATAACCATGGTTAGTTAATATAAAATAAATTAAGTAGACAACCAGCATATATGTAAAATATAAAACTTTATCTTGAATGTAACAGAAAAAACTACTTTACTCTTATTGTTTTTTTCTTCTTCTTTTTTTGATTTTGAATTAATCCCAACTTTTTTAGCTTTATTTCTTGTTTTTTGAAGGAACCTAAAGAAAACATTAAAGCTGGGTTTATTTTTAAAAATAGAATCCTCTAGGAACGATATGGAATTATCATAAAATATACATTAATTGTAGAAATGCATTTTTTTAGATGAAAATTAATGCAAAAATAAGTCATTCTCAATCAATAGCTTAGACTTTTCAAATTAAGTTTTCCTGTATTTCTTTGATATGAATACTAATGATTCATTTGTCAAGTTGTGTAAATATTTTGTTAATAATCGGAAATACTAGTAAAACCAAAAAATGATAAAAGTAAATAAAGATAATTATTTTTATTTTTTACTTCTAATCAATAATTTTGTAATTTGTCAATAGATTCGATTGTTGAATGTATCAAAAACCATGGTTATCTTAACCTCGCAGGAATTATGATATCAACCAGCATTTCTACTATATAACAATGACATTTATTCTAATCTTTTATCCTTGTGAATGTTATTCTACATTTCTACTTCCTTTTAAATTGTAATTTGAAAGAAATAAAAATGAGAAGGGAAATGTAAGGAAAGCACAAAATAGTTTTTGTCATTTTACAAATTTTAACCTAATGTTCCAAGCAGCATTAAATATTCTGTTCATTTTTAGATAACCAAATTTATGAATTAAAAAAATTATTCATCGTTTTCAAATAAATAACGTCAACCACTTTAAAGTTCCAAGAAACATTCAATTATATTAAATCTAGGAAGCAATTTGCAATAAATTTTCTTAAAATGTTTTTTCCAGTTATGATTTAAATTAGAAATAAATTTGGTATTTTTGTATAAATATACATACCTCTTAGTACAAAAATATAGTCGGTCGCTACTTTTTGCAGTTTGTGTGTAGGATAATAAAGCCAACTGAAGAAGAACGCGTTCAAGAAAGGTTACATCCGCAGAGAAAAAGATCAGCAAGCGGAAAAGAATTTTCCTCGTGCGATGCAATAAAATACACACGGAAGAAAAGTTCTTGTAATATAAGACGCACATCAATAGATAAAAATCCTTATATTGACTTTGTACACATACAAAAATTACAGCATTAAAAATTGGTCCCGAAAATAGAGAATTTACGTTTTTATTCGTTGATGGTGTTGATCGTGTTACATACTGTTCACAACAGCTTGAAATTGGGTTGAAGTGATATTAAGAAACAATTTGTCGCCGATAAAAATCTACACATAGATAGTAATATAAATAGCAGCTTCAACGATCGAAGCTTGGGAACATTGCGGTTGCTATGTGGAAATAAATAAAAAAAATTCCTTATGCTTCTTGGATCGATTGAAATATCTCGCTGCTCTCAAAGGCTTTAAAATGTAGTAAAACACAATGACGGCATTTTTTCACTGCTGACTGGGTAATTCACCCACTGAATGAAAATCTCAAGTCGTCTATGCTGTGCAAAAAGGGACAGCAATTGTATGCTTTTGCCGTTGGCATTGCAACCATGAACGCTTCTGGATGCAGTGCATTGTTGCACCAAACATTGTTATGCAAAGGGACAATATTCGTTGGTACATAAAGATGCATAATGCTGTAGTTTTTATTCGTGTTGCATTACTGAATCAACATTTTTCAACTTGTGGCAACACAAAACCAAAATAACCTGAACAGGCATAAACAGGAAGGCAGCTTAAAGAGGTCTGTCATGACAAATGTTTATTCGCTTCGGTACACATTTTGTAAAGGAAGTCAAAATGTATTAAATATATTATTGTATTTTACACGTACTACTTGAAGAGAATATTATTCTGTAATATTTGTGCAGTGAAATTTTAGTTAGTTGTTCTACAGTAGACCATGTATCTATGATTGTACCCAATTATTAGCGGGTACTAGCTTATTCTTTCAAACTTAGTAAAAAAAAATCATATCCTGAATTATGTATGTTCTTATTATAATAAATAAATAATTTAAAATAAGTCTCATAGAGAGGGAGTATAAGACAGCAACTTGTAGCTTAACAAGTGATCCAGAATTCCCAACTATTTAAAAAGTATTTCATAATTACATACATTATATTACACTTGGAAAAATCGGTAAATAAGTCATGCCAATCGATTAAGAACAACGCAGGAACCTAAGAGGGAAAAAGCCGTACTTTGCACGTTTCGCACAATTTTCATCTGAGTTTTACAACTTTCCTAACTAATTTAAAAGTAATTATTAAGTAACATTAAAAAACATTTAATTTACTAAATAATACAGTTGGCATAAATTTCCACCTGATAGTTTTGTGCTAAAAGCAATTTTTTCATCAAATGCTAAATAACAAAAATTGATTAACTACAACGTCAATTATCTAGGATTTTAAATTAATTTAGAAGCAATTATGAGTATAGTATATCAATTGATAACTAACTTGTACTTTTCTAGTATTGCCTATTGTTTCTCTAAACACAATTCAATATTTTGCAAATATTAAAAAAGGATGTAAATGTTTTGTAATCAATTATGTGATTTACCTAAAAAATTTAAATGCCAATAAAATGATATAATAATTATGATAAAAACCTTTCAATAATGAATCATTATTTTAAATATGTTTAAATATACTTACCATAGCAATTTGTAAAACAGACAACTAAGCAGTTTGTTTGGAATTACTATGAGTTTCAAATAAATTCTAATTCAATACCAATTAAATAAATTTATTGGTTCTTAGACATAGATTTGATTCCTTGTTTTCAATTAAATTAATCTGTGACAAACCCCCAGCTCCTACCAATCACCCTTTTAATTAAATTCTTCATACTCAAACATTTACGTATTGTATATACATAGATATCCCACATTGTATCCCATATCCCATGTCCTGGGACTGCATTAAAAAAAACATCATGCGACTTATTGAATAAACAGTTTACATTCTGGAGGAAATCATACCCAACATTTGTCAAAATTGTTGGCAATTTGAATATTATGTTGTGTTAGTCAAACATATATTTTAACCTAAAATTTGTAAGATCCAAGATCATGAAGATCATGAAGATACCTACATCAGATAGAAACTTTTTTATCATCATTCATGGTTATTCTTAATTCTTTTTGCACTGGTATGCTGGTTGTAAGACTTTGTGGTGTGTGATTGTTAGTAAACTGATACTCACTGACCTCTTCTTAGTTTTAACAAGAATACTCCCAATGGAGGTGTCAGCAGAATTTGAACATAGGATCTGCCAACTCGCAAGCGAGCGCATTGTCAAGAGTGGCGTTACCGAGGCGGCTCGAAAATGTTTTATATTGTTTTTATATAAATATTTTCGAGACTGAAAAATAAGAAAAATTATTTTTGATTTAAAACACCAATTTTAGTTCTTCAGGACTTCATGTAAGAAGTACGAGTATTTTCATTATTTCCACTCTGCATCATAATTTTAATTAGTCATTACCAGTCTCTGAAAAGTTAAAATGTATAATTATATTTTTAACAAAGTTGTTGTAAATTATACTGATACAATTTCACTTCACCATTCACAATGTGTCTACTTTTCTTGAGCAATATTAATATTATATGCATGACAGCTGACTAATTAGACAGATAGGATCGCAAACTGGAAACTGGCAAGCTAATTTGCGCGCATTAAATCTCTCGGATGATTATAAAGGGCGCATTACCTATGAAAATTAGTTATACATGGAAATTGCACGTCGTCTTTATGCGCGCGCCTTCGTAATGAAGAGTAGCGGAAACTTTCCGGCGAGAATTACGCGCATTACTTCGTTGTGACATAACACCACCATCACTAAGTGTGACTCTTTCAGCGAGGATATAAATGATTTTGTGGAATGCAGAATGGAGTATGAAAAACTTACAACATAACTCCCTCCTTGAGAATTATTTCTAATGTCAATGTGACTTTTATTTAGCATTGTAAAAACATACAAATGATTCATTTCAATACACTGTTGGGTAGTTTGTATTATAAAAGGCTTCTATCCAAATTCACCAATTATTGCATAGTTTCTTTGTAAATAATTTTTGAACAAAATAATCTGGCGAAAACTTTCTCGATTTGTGTTGGTAGAATTGTTTGGGTTGGCATTTCTGTCTTTACATGCCGAAGCAAGCCGAAGCAAAACCAGCGGTTTGTGGCGCTAGCAGCGCAAATAGATAACATTGTTTTGGTTACAATTAAGTTTAATTCACGCTATTGTCGCTTGGGTTTACCATAACATCGACTCAATTCGGGATTAGTAGATATTTTCAAATCTAATTATTTTAGTAAAATATTTAACGTTCTAATTACATAAGGCAAGACCCTTTTAAAAAACTCCTATAGAGAAATTTCGAAAGAATATTCCCAAAAAATTAGGCAAATTTCAATGGTAATATGGTTGCATAACTAGTCCTTGGCGTACATGCATGTTGAAAAACATGCTGGAAATTGCAAAACCGGCTCATTCAAAATGCAAATCATTTTGTAATAATTTGTTGTTTGTTGAACACACCCCCAGAATAAAATACATATGACCACATTAGTAATAGATGAATAGATCCAGTAGATTTTGTGTTTATATGTCAACAAGTTGAGTTTTAATTTGACATCTAAATAACAATTACTTCATTTTTTATTAGTTACTTCAGAGAACAATACAAAGGAAAAATAAAGAAAGTATATATTACAGTTTTTTTTTTTTATAAAATTTCCTTCATTCCTTCAATGTACACAATTTCTTATAAACTCCCTGACAATCCTTTATGACAAGCTGTCAAAGACGGATTATTGTGCATAAATTAAACCAGAATTGACTGCAAAGTCGACAAAATCTCCATGGAAAGCATGAAAAACCACCGTCGTTAACATACTAGACAAGATGCTGAGCCGCCTATATCCGATATTGAGCTCTTTCGCAATAATCCATCACCCCAGCATCGAGAATCGAGTTTACGAGGATTATAAGGATGATAACTCAAACGGATACTCGAGTGCACTCGTAAAAATGCTTGTTCTCATCTCTTTTTGCACATAGATTTACTAAGTGTACTGACTATGGACAGCCCTGCATGTTTATTCTTTATATAGCATATTGCTGGCAGACAATTCGCATCTACAAAGGAAACGGCTCACGAGAACTGCCCTCAATCCTCGGAGGGCTCGCATCTATTTCGTGCGTCGCCACGCAACATTGCGCCCGAGCTTAAATCACTCAGTCTACGTCGGAGAACAGAACAGCGAAAGGTTCATATCGAACGTCAAGAGCGAAGGGCAACATAGAGGACGGACGGACATGGGGCCAATGAGGACGGCTCCTATTGTTGTCGCTTTCGTGAGCACAACATCAGTCAATGTGAGCTTATTTAAATACTCCTCTATTGAATTAGCTCTTAGCCTTTCTTCATTGACTTGTCAGGTTCGCCTGGAAGCAAATTATTGTAGATTTATTGCTGAGGTTTTCAAATTTTGAATGCAAGATATACATTTATTTGTATGTAAGAAAAGAAGATTACTTCCTGAAATTTGCTTGAACGGTTTGTTTGTTCACGCAAATTTAACACCAGAAAAACTGATTTATGAAAAAATATTTAACCTTCATTTAGCCATGCCTTATTTTTAAATAAGGTATGCAACTAA
>JAODGC010029929.1:59335-82079 GCA_027574925.1 Ecitoglossa quadriceps | reverse complement strand
GTGCGTTTGAATGTATAAGACATAAGACCCGGACTAGTAATAAAATAATATTAAAAAATAACAAGCATTCAAAAAAAACCTTTCTGAGAGGTTAGAATTGAAATTTTAAATACTAGCAAATTTTTAAATAAATTCATTGCTATCCTATTTGTAAGAAACGAAGAAATATAAAACGCAGTTGCTGACGTTTTCTCAAAATCCATTTCCATTCCTAATCCAGTATTTCCATTGCCTTTGATTCCTGTTCTCCTACTTTAATATTTATTATACCCATGACTGTATCCTACTCTTGTTTTTTCAGCTACTCTCAAAAATCTCAACATTCCACGTCAACAAGCCCACACTAAAACGGCATACTATAACAGTAAAGAAAATAGAGCAGTGGCCCATTGCCAAATCGATCCCAACCAACTTCAGCTATCAACAGAGGAACTTACAAAAGGATGTCATGTGCTCATATATTGCGTCTTCCTTTCACTCTCCTTTGTGTCTATTTCAAAGCAAGCACTATGCTTGGAAAAAAAATCGATTTGTTTAATCCAAAAGCATTTAAGTTATAATTACCTGAATTATTAAAATGTATGATTCTAATATCTGCCACATCTCAAGTGAGTATCTGGAAATGCCATGTAATGTTTGTGGACATCGTCTAGGATCAATTAAATTGTGTTGATCACAAGTTGTAAATCAGCTCATACTGTTATTTGCAATCAAATAAAGCTGTAAAATGACAATGGGAAACTGATAAAAACATTAACTATAACGTAATATTGTATATCATCTTTATACGTCAGTGCCGTCAGGCAGTAGAGAAAGAAAGGAAGTCATGCTGGTCTAGTCTAACTCATGCATGCTCTGCATAGCTCCGTTTGATTTCTGAAGTTGACATATATTATCAATAGAGGGCGTTAGTATATTTTTACAGTTATTGCCACACATATTACTTCAATCTTCGTGTTAATCTTTATTAAAAGTCAAGTCACGTTTGAATTGATCCATGTTTTGAAATAAACTACATCCATCGCACATATCAATTGAGAAATTACCCAAATTATAATGACATAGTAATTAAGCTCTCACAATAGTTCTACTTGATCCTGCTGTTCTGGCTGCTATTCCTGCCTACGTTTATTCTGCGTAGACACGCAGACAATCCCTAACGTCGATGGCATTCTCCCACAACAATGCCATACACCACTCACTCTGCGCATTCATAATTACAATCGCAAACAATTACAATTAATTTACTAGTAATTATAATCATAACGATGGAGTAGTATTATATTCTCATAGTTAGTAAGACATAATACAGCTATTCTTGTTGCTTGGTTTTACTTTAACTTGTATTATTAAATACCACCCTAACATGTGTGAATTTAATCCTGTTTACTCTCTGGTGCTTACAACACTACATTTTAATCTTACCTCTTTTCCCATGGATAGAATATGGAAATCAATTATAGCAGAATCCACACAATTGCATATGGTACTAGAGTAGAATCTCCTACAATTGAATTTATTAACCAAACACATTAATAAGCGGATATACTGGCCTGCAACAATCTTCAAAGAGGTTTGGGGTGACTTGATAAACAAGACTATCTGCTTATAGTTTACTCACAAAGAGGGCTTTTTTGTCGGTGAATCATTGTTATTGGCAGGCGGTGGAGTGTGGCAATGTGATAACATGCCCCATCATGCAGGATATCGTCTAATGTGTAATCAACACGTGTGTGATCACAGTCAGGCATAATCACCATCGTGCATAAACACCAAGGAAACTATCAGTTATGTATAAAGTATGTAAACATTTATTTAAATTTTGAATAAGTAAATTAAAGTAAATTGCAAGAACAAATTGTTATACCTATGCTACTCAATAGATCTATTTAAAAAGTATCCCAAAGTATCCCAAGTAAGTCCTATTTGTTTATACGCAAATATGAAGTTAATTTACAATAAAATGTTGTTAATTGCCGGTATATAGGTTATGAACAAAACTCTTAACAATTACTGTGGTTCCATCACTCAATCTGCTTAAAAACCACAATCTACGTATCCTTTTAGAACGAAACTTCATGAATCCATAACGTTGATATTCCCGAAGTGGAACTGAATGCGAAAATGAAAACCACAAGTACCACACTTGTCATATCACAATATTTCCATGTGACTTCCAAAATGACGTGCAAATCGAGAATGCTGAGTGTATTTATAATTCAGCATTTCTTATCGTTTCCCATCTCTTGCTTCCGATAAATTCCAATATGATCATATGTGGTGTGATATCATGTGATGCATTTTGCAACATGATAGAGTGTCACAAGATTCTCAACTTCACAACTTGGAATATAGTGCAGCAGTTGAACAAGAAAACTGCTTTGGAGGTTGCTTTACTATTTTTAGTGCGTTAGGAATGTTTGAAGTGGGCTGAATTATTTAAAAAATAAGAGATACACCTTGGATTACTTAGATAGATTGCTGATATGTTTCGAATAGTATAAGTTGTTCATATTCGAATGAAGCCACAATAAAATAAGGTTATATTGATTTGAACCGCAGGAAAAACAGCTAAACTCTTCTCTCTAAACGGTGTTATTTCATTAGTTATGTTTGTAACAACTATGGTTGAGTAAAAGCACCTCAAAGCTTATTACACACTGTGAACCTATTACACATATTGCACATGCAGCTGATTGACTTATTGTGTTAGCTTTCCCGGTTTTCCCCAACGCACATCCCTTTGTCTCCTCTGCGTATGTTGTGGTTCATTGCACTTTGCACTCTTTTGTATCCTCCTTCCTTTACGCTACAACTCAACATTCATTACATTGGACAACGTGTGGGGAAATTACCTTGAGATCCAAAGGAAACTATTTACCAACTTTTAACAAGTTCCTAAATATACTCCATATTTAATTTGGGTAAATCTTTCGGACTCTTTAGAATACAAAAAGTGGAAAGCAATTTACATATTACAATTTCCTTTCTTTCTATTCCGATTATAATTTATGTTTGTGACCTCTTTTCCTTAACTTCCGTCTCATTTGAGCTTCCGATTGAGCTGATAATCTGTCGATCTAACTTCACTTGGACCTTTGTCAAAGTACCCTGTTATTCTATTAAAGCTAAAGTGATTTTTTTTAGGGCACATAAAAAATCAACATGTTACTATTGTTATTTTAGTTTTATAAATATGTATGTGTGTGTGTGTAACAAACATTTTCTCTTCTCTAGTTTAAATCATGTTTTATTGCATCCTTTGTAAATCACTTAATTTCCTCTACAAGTTACACTACTTAGAAGAGTTCCTTCCTGCTTCCTTGTTTTTAATCTTTCCAGTCGATATTTCAGTTTTAGTTTTGTCTCTGAAAATACATATCTCTTGATAATATCAACATGTTCATATTTCAAAAATTCCGTTCTATTAAAAAAAAAACTTTAACAGACAGCATTGAATTGATTATCTTGTCAGAGAGGTCTAAAAATAGTTTTACAACTTTGTGAGTTAGATTACAGTGTTTCCTGCCATTCTGGTTTTGTGGTGTAGTGCATCCCTATAGTAGCTTTTATTTTGGTATGTGGACAAGTAAACCGATGCTTTTATTCATGTTGATAGAAACCAATCAATATAAAACAAAATAAAAAAAATTATAAAATAAATGCTTTATTATAAAGTACAAAAAATGTAATAAGCGATGTAATTAGCAGGAGAATATAAGTCAATAATTGATAAAACTCGAAAAATGTTTAGAAGGGACTGAAATCAATTCAAAAAATTAATTTTAGTTTTAAATATAACTTGAAAGTATAAATCATAAAAATGGTAAATTACTCAACATAAACATTGTTTGAAAAAAAAATTCAGTTAAAGTAGTGCATCGTTTACCCATTTTCTTTGTTTCCTTTTCGTTTCTCTCAATTTCCATATCTTTATTACTTCAACTTTCTACTTAGACATTTGACTTTCATTCCTTATTCCTCCCATCTTTCATATCTTTTGTTTCCTAGAATTTTTGCGCATCATCTTTCCTCTGAAATTTCACTTTGAAACTCTTATCAAACATAAAGGCTGTAATCAAAACAACTGTGAAATATCTGACTTTGAAACAAAAATATGAACAGGTTTAGCATTTTCGTACTTATGGAAAGTTTCCAAGTGCTGTTGCTTCCCTCTCACTGTTTTTGCTTTTCTATTGCAACAAGAAGTTTCTTAGTAGCAATTATTTCAAGTTCAAGTAAATTCAGCAATACCTGAATACATAATAAATTAAGTAAACAACGTAGCGTTGATTAGAGATGACTTTAGTTCTTCGTTTGTTATATTGGCATACTTTTATTTATTTGGTGGAAAATTTTTATATTGCATTATCCTTTATATTCCATTTTCCTGGAATAGTTTAAGCATTTTACCGACGTATTGACGTTTTTGGGTTTGCTTCTTTGCGTTTATCTGGATCGGAAAAAAGCGTATCCGAGTTATTTGAGGTTATCTCATTATCACGAAATGGAGGATCAGCAATTTTCTGCTTCATTTATTTATGTAGAATACTTAGAATACTGTTTGGAATAAAGAATAGTATTTTCTAATATAACAATTTTGAATTAATCAATGCTATTCCGGATGTACATTCAATGTCTGTGTTAATAAAAACTAATTACTTTTTACCACAAGAAACGTTGTAAAACGAGACTAAACAGAATGAAATTGAAAGTAGGAAAGTCAAGATGTAAGGAAATGACGATATAATAACCAACCCCATGGTGTTTAATTTTCGCATCAAAGTCAAGAGAACCTTTTTGAGTTAGCCAAGCACCTTTCGTGAGTTACTAAGCTATCCCATATATAAAACCCAGTCCAATATTGTTTGAAGCATCCACTTGTTAAAAATAAATTACGATATAAATGCACATAAAATTCAATATTGTACAAACCGGCCAATTGTTTCAAAATACTTACGCCATTCTTCTTTGTAGTGAATGTCTTTGGCTTGCTTAATTATCGCCATTGAAGACTATCGTTGAAAATCATGTGAAACATTCGCAGGTTTAACACGTAGCTCCAGATCCAACACAACGAATTTATATCATTTCATATTGACCAAATATTGCAATAAGGGCGCAAACAAACGTTGGAGTACTTTGTGCGAGCGCTGAGCACGCACGGCGGCAGATCGCAAAATTAATACCAGAGGTATAAAAGACTGGGTAGGTGGAGGCGGTCGAAGCATGCTGTGTTTGGACATGAGGCTCGTTCAGCGTTTGCGAGGAGAACGCACTGAAGATGCGGCGGCGAGAGATCGCTCCAAGAGCGTGTGCGTGACCAGCTTCAGGAGCAAACCGCCGAGGGACGTGAGCGCATTGAAGCTTTTTCATCGCCGAGCGAGCAGTGCAATGTAAGCAGAGGGTATTATTAATTGAATGTGTTTGATTAATCGGCAATTGACCGGTATTCAATGAGGAGAGAGAAATAAAAAGGCAATGAATTTAGTTTTTGCAAAATTCACATGAATGGTATTCAATATTTCAGAAGTGGAATAGGTAAGATTATCACAATCTCAAACAATATTTTATTTTATATATAAACAGTTTTAGTAATACTGAAATCATTTTTTATCTTATAAATTATAGGAAAACGCAAGAATTATTCTAGAAAAAAAATTATTTTCACCATTTGAAAAGGTTTTTTTTTGGGGGGGGGGGTATGTTTTACATTGGTCCATTAAAATCAAAAACTGATTTTTAATTTTATTATGATTGTTTTGGATATTGTTTATCCAATATAATATGAATTAACAAAAGCAAAGTCTTATTTTCATTCGAACGAGAGAGCACGCAATGTTTGTGCTTTCACTCTAAAACGACTTACTGTGGTATGTTAGTTCGCCAAGCATATAAATATGAAATCAAAATCATATATAATTGTTATTAACATTTAACTACTTAGTGATAAGACTCATAAACATCACGTACGACTATGGCAGTTGGCTTAGCGTCTTGACTCAGTACGTTCAGGACATTTTAGTTTTGATTACATGTCCTGCACGCTAAGTAACATAACAGAGTAAAATATCAATCAAAACATATTTCTTTAAATATTTATATCTTTTATAAATTTTTGTGCAGCTTATGAAAAAATATCTACATTTTTACGACTTGGACTTTTTCTGACTGTGGCAATGACAGCGAAATATATTTTCGGGAGACATAGGTTCAAACCCTTATAAAAACAAATCCAGTACTGTAAATTTGCGAGATTATCAGTATCAACAACTGCTAAAAACTATGGTAGTTGATGCAATATAATATCGTAGAGAGTAAATAGGGTGTTAGTATCCAGCATCTGCAACTACAGTACGTTCCACGATAAATTTAACTGCGGCAACAAATTATTATTTCTCCCACTACGTTGTTTACTTTATGCAATTCTTGTGATTTTGCATATTAAAGACTCATAAAAGATTTGCAGCAAAGTAATAATATGCTTTAGTAATTTGAATTTAAATGAATAAGTAGTTTAGTTATGAATTTATTAAGTAATTTCTAGAATAATCTTTGATAAGACCAATCATAGGGTCTTAAATGATTAAATGTTTTAAAAATTTTAATCTCACAAACAAAGAATTCCTTGAAATGTGGAACTTCAAATGTGGCAAGAATAGTTTAATTACATTCTGGCTGCTGTTAGATGCGACAGGAATGTACAATAAAAAGTACGACTGCTGCAATGAAACTCGAAACGCCCAGGATTTTCCAAACGCTGAGAAAAACATTGAGATTACATTAGCGTCAATCGAAGCTGATATGGCTTATCTACGATATCTATCAGTTTTAAATCTTAACGACCTGAAACATTCCAAGCAAGATATGAATTAATGTTTAAAGCACACATTGCAAATGCATACTAGAATTTATTACTTTAGCATTGGCATTAGTCATGCACAATAGAATTGTGTACCTGTCAACGTTATAATTGCATCTAGCACAGTCATCCATTATAGCAATTTACATGCGCTGTTTGCCAAGTTGCATACAGCGACTGCTTATAACCTAGAAAACTGTATTCCACATGCCAATACAACCTATACAGATTTGAGCTCACTTATATTCTTATTAAATACCAATTGACTTTTCCTGCACCCATTTGAAATTTAATTATTCCAAAATGAAATTATCATGTGTCAAATGCATTGATATTACTTTAAAAATTCCTGAATGATGGTTGCTTCAACTTATTTATTGTACCTACAATTGCTTCCTTAGTTCTAAACTCCAGAAAGAAAAGAATTTCACTCAGTTTAATTACCTTTAGATTTGTTTTACCTCCACATACATCCAGGCACGAAACCCTCAATCAACTTCTACTCTACTTTCAATTTACGTTCTTTACCAACCTACAAGCTGATCCGATGGTCAGAAATAAAATAAATAAAATAACACTCTGTATAAATGTAATTTTGCTCCGTTGGAATTTACAGTGTAGCATTCCATACACCTGACGTGTGGCACATATTGCATCCACTGCTGAATTAATATTATTTTCCACCCACGTCATCAATTTTTAACGTCTACTAACTTTTTCCTATAGTAGTGACTGTAGAGGTATTCATAGATAATAATTATCTAATTAGAGTAACAATACTAAATCACATCGTAACATCAAATTTAGATATTAATTTCTTATACTTCTATTTAGGAAATGTCAGCGAACTGCAAAAGTCTGCATATGTAATTGAATCAGCAAGAAAAGCCGACAGATATGACCGCAGCGTTCGAACTGTCAAAAGTAATAAAAATTGATTAACCATTTGGCTGTGTGTTGCAACGCCTTGCGTTCACCCTGTGATATTCATTATGCTAATGAAATACTGTGATTCACTGTGAATCCTCTTCATTGGATTGACAGACTATGCAACCAAATACTCACCTCATCCAAAGGAATAATCAATCACTGATTTTCTCAATTTAGTTTCTTTGCAATTCGTTTATGGCTTTTATGTCCCATGTTGTTACTGCGTTTGGAAGAATTGAGTTAGGATGAGTTAGGATTTTGTGGGTCCGAATAGTGGCACATTGTAAGTCTGGCACATAACAGACAATATACAGACGTCATCATTAAAAACGCTTTTATTACGGCATTTATTTAACGAACATAAAGTCTTTGCTAGACTTAAGCCGAGAGTGGAGCGATAGCGAATGAGCGAGCAGAATTATATTGCTGGATTTTAGTACAAATTCCCTAACACGTTAATAAATTGCAAGGCGTCGGCGACGCGTCGTTAGGCTGAGCATTTGGGCTAGGGGGGGCGGTTGGAAATAACACCACATAGTCTGTGACAGCAGCAATTTATTGTTTTGTGAAGCAATGTTGCAAATGTATTAAAGTAGGTTGAAAGCAATCGGATATACGATGATTAATTGTTATACTTCCGAAGTACTGAGACTGATTGGGATCTTCTGATGGATTAAATGTAAATAGGATGAGAAATAATTAATTTACATGTTATTCGGTATAACAAATTAGGTTGGTCATCATCAACCACATTCAACTTTTCATTTTTTACGTTGTACGTGACTGAGCTATAAGTAGAAATTGATTAACAGCTGGAATATGGTGATAGCGTATCGATTTTCCCTAATCATGGTGCTCGAATGGTTGAATGCACCTCAACCGGAAATTTCTTGATTATACTGTACTGTAGTACATCAGATTAAAAGTGTAGCATATAGTGCCTTGCAGTTGTGTCTCGCTATTAATCGGTAATTATCAGGTGTTTCGATTGGAGGTAAATTGGTAAGAGCGGAACTAAATTTGGTCTGTTCACGCAAACAACCAAAATAAAAATCAATCTAAGTGTACTATTATGCTGTAATTTCTTGTAAAACAAAAACTATATCACACTACCAAACTTGTATTAATATTACATCCTTAAAAGTAGGCAGCCAAGTATACATGTCTCCAGTAATACCTGAAATTAATTACGAAAGTTGCAAACTGGCAAACTTAAAATGAACAGACAATTGTGTAAAACTTCAAAACATAAAATAAGTGCTTTACATAATTTCTAATTTTCAACTTTTTATAAACTTTTATGTTTACACACAATACATACTGAAAATCAATCTTAAGTCATTGTCATTGACATGAAAATTTAATATTCCATCACACAATTTCTATGAAATTTATTGCAGTTTATAATATTTTTCTTCGGCTGTTGTAGTTCAACAGCCAGCGACTTAATATCCAGACGCGGCGTCTTCTCCAGACGGTATTACGGCTCCGTGGAGCAAGTAAGTGCAAACCCTGCAAACTTCATCTCTTTCATCTTTAGATTCATCCATTCATCGTCTTACAAGCATCTTGTATACAGTGAGGACAAGGAAAAAGTGATTTTTAAGTCAACGACTGTTAGTGAGCAGTTTAATGCTTCAGGTTTGAAAGACAAAAATTGTAAGGATTGAAATCTATTCTAAAAAATAATCTTAACTAAAGTAAAGATTTAAGTTTCTTATCTTTCCAACCAAGAACAGAGCAGAGAGCAGGAATATAGAGCTTACTAACAAGCAAAACTTTTCTTAACCTAAAATAATGGCTGGGTGTCAACAATCTTCTAATCCTAATTAAGTCACTTGAGCTATTCAATCTATATCTTACTTAGTAACTCTCAGATTTTCAAACTCACACATACACACAACATTCATCTGCTCCCAGGGTTCATACATAGCTTGAGTTCAACTACACCAACCTTCTTGGGTTATGTCGGAGTATACATTGCAAGAGCTTTGTCTTCCTCATATTCCCCAATGTAAATACTCGCCAGAACTCGAGCGGAATAAACCGTTTCGTTAGTGCTAATCCTGTTAACTGCTGCCATTGCTATAGTCAATAAGTGGATACAAGTTAGAAGGAGAATTAGAGCAAATGCGATTTGCTTGCGAGTTTAACTTGTTTCTATTGCAGTTGCAACAGCCGCCTGAAATCGACGGCCAGGAGCACTGTCGACGATTTCGTATCGAGAATGGAGACTCGCCGGGCGAAAAGGACGAGGTGAGGAAATTTAATAATTACCTGAGATAGATGCAAGTTTACCGATAAAATAAATAGGATACACCTAAAAGTTTTAATTCTCTTAGGATTAGTTATCAAGTGATTTGAAGCAAACAAAGTAGACAAAGAGAAGTTTAATGAAGTGATGTACAATTTTTTACAGCTTAGGGAAAACTTTGTTTGCAAATGAAAAGATGAAAATTATAGTACTCAATTTGTTTAACAAACTATTCTACCTTTTGAAAATTGGTATCTTTATAATGCAAATAACTTGTTTAGAATTTTATAAATTTTTTTTCTTTTTCAACTTTTACCATGCTTGTAATTCCAGTTTTTCACATACTCTCAATTGTATATTCTATTTCTACAATGAACCACCTACAAGCACCCTAATAAATTGTAAAATTAGATTACATGACAAATTAAACTGAAAGATAAACATAAAATCCCCTTCTCCATTGTTATTACCTCCATTTATTCACTTTTTTATTGCCGCGCTCTACAAAATTAAATGCACTGATAAGTTTAATGTCCTCGGACAAAAGGTGAAATCGGCCGGAGTATGCAAATTTTCTCGAAGCAGACAAAACGAATCACCCAAAGGCAACATAAATTACAAACAAATGCACAGGCATCTGAGGGATTACTTACATTCCAAGTGGGCGCAGATTAGGCATACGATTAAAACAAATTAAGGAAAATAGCAGGCAGGCCTTGGGGTTAAACATGCAATAACCGAATCGATGCATGGAGAAGGTACGTCTTGCATAAAAAGCACTAAATCTCAACAAAAACTACATATATTATGCGGACAGTTTCATCAAGATTTCTATCTGTCTTATTCACATCGTACCAATGTCTAACACTGACTGTTTCTTGTTTGTCCTTTAGATGTTTGGTTCACCTACGACACCCGTTTTGGAGAATCCTGAGTATCAAACCCGCTGGTACTTCAAATACTTTCTCGGAAAGCGTGAGTACATCCCCACACAAACTGACATATTTGTTATACGGTCGCTGGGAAAGTGGCAAAGTCAAATTGTAAAACGTGGCCCATCAAGCAAACTATTGTGATGTGTCAGCACTTCACACCTTATACTTCTATCTGTCTTGTCGCTTTGCTGACACTTTGCAACACTCTGAGCAGGACTAAATTGAATCCTTTCTCATATATACAAGTCGACCATCTCGACGAACAGTTACAACTGATGAGTATGGTGTAGGAGGCGTTTTGAAGGGTTCACTAAGTCTGGCAAACTTTTAGAACTGTTTTTTATGAGGTGATGAGGTAGACGTTAAACTTATAGTTGAATTTGTTGTGTATGTTTAAGAGAACATTAAAATAACGTTAATAAAATGTAATTCGAAATTATACTAAATTTTGCAAATTAAATCAAACAAAACAATTTCCTCAGTTAATAACTCTTTATGCATTCTATTGAGCAGGAATTTATTATTATGTTTATAAAACTATTGAAAATATATTTGCGGATTAAAGTTGCCAACAACGTATTAAATGTAATAAATTTTCGTTTACTATAAATCATTAATACTTTCTCTGCCTCTTACATTTCAGTACATCAAAACTATGTTGGCCTGAATAGTGAAAAAGCAGCATTTTTCTTGAGTGTTGTCCTGAACGAGAACAGTAACCAGTGTGTGCCTCTGTATCGAGCAATTTTATTTCGGAAAATGGTAAGCCAATCACTTTCCCATGTTAGTCGTAGTTAACTAAGCTTACTTGATACACATTCTATATTTAACTATCCATCAGGCCGTCGTGTTTTACTTATTTATTAAGATTTTGTGCGAAGGATAAAACTAACGCCTACGATAAAAAATTATTTGCATCGATAATTTACGCAGAGATGTTTGCACTTTTCCATGAATATTTTTTGTGAGCCAACAAAAGCGCTTACGAACCAAGTGGATAGAAAATATGTCAGATTGGCTCACAGTTGAGGGAGAATATTTGGAAAGAGGTATTAATTGTCGTGGGCGCTTTTCACGAGAAACCAATATCATCACTTATATTTCATTTGTCCCGTTATTTTCCACCGGGATTCCTATTATCTTTAGACATTTCCCTGTTTTGTTATTTTTCATTTTTTCATGCATCATTCAGAGTTGCAAATTTACAAAACATTTGTTTCATGCGGGTTTTCCAGTGTGTCTTACACTATTGCACAGCAACTAATGTTATTTTCATTATGCTTGTAAAAAGCAAAATAAAGGTAAAAAATAGATTTATTGATGTTTACTTTCTGCCTTTTTTACCTCTAGTCAAGAGGTTGGAGTGTCAGGGAATTAAATGCGTTGCACTTTTCCAACGTAGGATTTTCTACAAAAAAACACTTCTTTTACAGGGTGCACAAAAAATTTCGTTGCCTTATGTACAAAACAAACTACTCACGGTGAAGCAGATTCTATCAAACTTTCCCAGCATGGAGCGTCTGGAGAAAAGTCCGAAGGAGATTTTCTCGCCGGACATTCAGAAGGATTTATTGCTGCTAGAAGAGCAGGAGGGCTCTGTTAATTTTAAATTCGGTGTCATTTACATGAAGCACGGCCAGACGACAGATGATGAGATTCTTAGCAATGGTAATTAAATAATATCTTCATGCTACACCTTACAATCGAAAATTTAATTAGAAATTATCAAGCTATTTTGTCAAAAGGATAACCTGTATCTTAAACATATTAATAGCATGCTTGAATATAATGTAATTAACTTGCTCTTCTTTCTTGCAATTTACATTTGGCTTGTTTGAGTGAAAAATTTAATAATTTGGGAAGTCTATAACTAGACGCATATTGTTTGTTTTTGTTTTTTGCAGAGTTTGGTAATGAGTCCTTCACCACGTTCCTATCGCTTTTAGGCGAGACCATTCGGCTGAAAAACTGGGACAAGTATCGTGGAGGATTGGACATCAAAGGTAACCAATGCTTCTTACATGTAAACGTGTAAGGTATGTATATCAATTGAAATGTATTCTGCTTACAGGTGATATGACTGGAAAGTACTCTGTTTATACGATATATGAAGGACATGAGATCATGTTTCATGTGTCGACAATGTTACCCTATTCACGAGATAATCGACAGCAGGTTGAGAGAAAGAGGCATATTGGTAACGACATTGTGAATATTGTATTTGTCGACTGTTCGGATGAAAACGATCTAGATGCTCATGGGGTGTTTAATCCGACATGTATCAAATCACAATTTACCCGTATCCTTTTCAAATATACAAACACTGCAAGTTAAAATTGGTAAATTCATGTTGCTAAGGTTTTCTTTAATTTGGACTCACTAGATGTATTTGCTGTTGTAAGTGTGGATGCACAAGGACGTTACAAACTTTCAGTTTTTTCCGATGAAGCTGTACCCCTTTTCGGACCATCTTTACCATGCCCACCTATATTTGAGGACCCAGAACTTTTCAGAGACTTTCTATTAGTGAAACTGATAAATGGAGAGAAAGCCACATTTGAAACACCGACTTTTGCAAGAAAACGAGAGAGGACTTTAGACATGTTGATCAAGGACCTTTATAGTGAACATATAACTGATCAAAGAATGGTTTGCAATAACATCTGTAATACCTTTCAGAAGTTTGTAATGAATAGGATTTGTTTACAGACAATGTTGAACCGGCGTGCATTCTCAGACGTCCTCGCTGAAACTCCTCGACATACACGACTCAAGGAAGATTCACGTCAAATAGAATTCGTTCGCATTGGACAGGCTCTCAAATTGGAAGCCATTGTACGAGGAGATGCCCCTACTAGTCTAGCGTCAGCTGGCGCCGCAGGCACTGTGTTCAAGCGTTCACCTTGGGAAGCCAATTGCTTCTATCCAGTGTTCCCGGCAAGCACCATTCTAGCAGCGGATTCCTGGGCAGACAATCGACTGATAATTGCTACTGATGATGGTGTTTACGTTGTTGAAGGTGGCTAAAAATGTGTACTTAGAAGAGTCTTTCTTTGTTATATGTTCTCCTTTTTTGGGTTTGGGCTTTGGTGTGGAAGATGGCAATACACATCGGTTACTTTTCGACAAAACGTTACAAGTGCGACAAGTGAGCATCGTTGAACCTCATGGCATTCTCTTAATGCGTGCTGGGGCATCTAATCGGGAGGGTAAGATCTACGTGTTTCGCCTGTCACAACTAGAATTGGTAGCCGAGCCGAAAACCCGCATGGATATCAAAGAACATCGGATGGAACGAACGCGAGGTACCCATCTTTACGCTCTCTCGAGGACTGGTGGTTCGAGGCTACGAATGTGCGTTGCAATAGGACGCAGACTGACCATGTTTCAGTGGAAGCATTCAGCTGCGTGGACAGCTTGGTGTCCATCAAGTGATACTGATACGGTCGAAGGATTCACCTTTTTATGGGTACGATATGCATTCGTATCTGCCATAACTTGGCTATTAACTGATTTGCTTGGTGCCTCTAGGAGATAACACTCAACGAAAACCCAAGTATAATGACGATTCTGGAGAGTGGTTGGAGTCCCAACTCGCCGACGCATTCGGATATTTTAGTCTGCGTGGGATACAAGCATCATTGGGATATAGTCAATGGCCGCTCGGGACAGGTGCAATACTTGCACACGGTAAAGGGCGATAGACCACATTTGGTCACCGCTTTGGACATCTACGAGGACCAAGAAGTCCAATTACTATTATGCCACAATCGTATGTAACCGGACTTGTGGGTTTGAGTTGCTGACTAATGTTGTTTACAGACACATGTCACTTTCAAAAGCTACATAGCGAGAGCATCCCGAACGGCAGTAATGGCACCAATGGTGGTAATGGAGGCAACGAACACGATTTCCACTGGAATTTCGTACCATCTGATATTGGTGAGTTGTATAACTTAAAGCCGTTTATTTGTCTGCGAGCATTTATTTTTTATTTTGCAATCTACAGTGTGTGCGTTCCCGTATGTAATTGGATTCACAAACAATTTAATGGAAATTCGTCTGATCGTTAATGGCAATCTCGTGCATACGATGACCATGCCAAAGCTGCAACTAATTGCTTCGAAAAACGACATTTATTTTGCAACCACAGCGCCGGAATTCTTTCCAGGTCGGAATGATCGACTATTACTGGATGTCAAGACCAACGAAAAACCATCACCACCATCAAGTCCTAATGGTAGCTAGCAGTTGTCAATGTCACGCAATAATTACTTTACGAATATTTTATTGTTTTAGTATCACCGGAAGCGCGTCCATTGCGCATTTATCGTATTCCTCTGCATGCTCTAAACCGCAATTCAAATCATGAACCACATCAAGCCGCACAAGCTCACCATTGTGTCAACGAATCGCCTACTGCGGGTTGGAAGTCCAGGTCCACATGTCTCACAATCCCAGAACAACCACGTGTATCACGCAGTGCCACCAGCTCGCCCATTCCCAATAAGGGCAGTAAAATGGCGCCACAAGTCAAGTAAACCAAAATGGTCGTCAACGTTTTTCTGTCATTTACTGTACTTTACACATTAGATTTTCTATCTTCGTATTTACAAGCGCTAAAGGGAAATTCTATACTACTTACGTTAATATAAACTAATATCAAATAGCATAAGGAGGACACTCTTAAGTTGACTAAAATATGAGACCATTATACATTATTCTAATCAAATAAATTAGGTTTAACGAAACAAGGTTAGGTTTAACAAGTGCATTAGAGGATTTGCTAATATAATAATATAACTAAATATGAATATATTTGGAGTTTGAAATGCTGGCATGGATGCTCAAATGTTAATATTGGTATTAAATATTAGACAGATATGAAACAAGAGATATAATCGTATTTATTCAACTGCTTAGAATAGTAATAGTTGAAAATAAAAATGAAAGCAACAATTATTGGACATAATGCCAATAATATATGACTTAAATATCAAATTCACTTAAATCTAGGTTTATTGTCACTAAGTAGATCAATATTTATTACATCAACTGGTTTGCAAAGTCTACAGAATCAAAGTTTGTTCTTAAATGTGACGATTGACTATATATTAATATATATACATAAATATATAGATGGCATAAGAGAATCGTCTATATAGAAATCTATAAAATACAACTTTTAAACCAAAGTTTATTATTAGCATAAGCAAATTGCACAATGAATCGATATAATATATTAATAATAGGTAATAATAATAGTACATGATGTTAATGAGTTTTGTTGCAAAATATTCGAAATTTGACTGTGACATTTTTTTGGTTATATTTCAACAAATCTTCAACCACATCCACTTAAGAGCGAGAGAATAATTGCTCCGATTTGTGTTCTCTCTCATTCATGCCATAAACCGATCCAAATAAAAACAATAAAAACATGAAAGAACGTTCATAGCAAAATACCAAACAGCATAATATTTATAATCATTATATACTTGACTGATGGATATAAAATTACTTAACATACATTGAAGATTTTCTTTGAGCAGCTTAAAATTTTCGAGTAATCTTCATACAATTGAGATGTACATAATGTAACATTCTATTTCATTTATTGCATGGTTATACATGATATTGAGAAACTATATTGTTCAGTAACAATTTCGGATTAATACGGGTGAAAACAGCTACAGATAAATAAGACTTCTTTAAAAATAAATATTGACGTACTTACAATGTGCGTGTTAGTCAGTATAATGTTCTAAACGGAATATACAATTGCAATGCAATTATTATGCTATTCACTATAAAAACGAATAGTTTACAAATGATTTCAACTCCGTATAAAACTCTAACTACCATTTATTTGACTTCACTGTTGAGCAGATATTGTACAAATAAAATCTGTAAAAATATGCAACATGCTAAAACCACATACATCAGTCTAATAACAACAAACAATGATATACACAAGATCGTTTACTAGATATCACCCATACCTGTCTGAGTGTGTATTTAATGTGATAACAAATATAAAAATATATTGGGAATATATGTGAGTTGAAGGGAACTGAAATGTATTAGGTAAAAATGTATTTGAGAAAGATGATTAATGTATCACCTCTTATAGCAAATATTAAATGAACAATGTACGTTTTTTTGAAGTAAATAAATAACTATAGATATGTGGGATATACTATACAATTTAAAGAGAACCAATATAACTAATTTGCTTAATTGATTTAATTGGCATAAGATTAAATTATGTTTATAAATAATGTTGTCATAATATGGTACGCATTCAAAATTATATCTTGTAGAACGTCACTTTAGAACGTCAGCTGTAATTTCCTGAAAGCAATTATGTTAGATAGGTATAGGTTTTGTCTAGGATTCTCCCACTGGATCTTCCTAGATATTTGGGCTTGATGATAGTTCAAAAGGTTTGACCCGTTTGAGATGTCAGAGCGTAAATTTAGACATCAGGTGCCTGGACGCCTCTTTGTTGATGTGTTGTTTTAGCCGTTCCATGTGAGAGTCCACGTGTTGCTTGATTATGTCTGTGACCATTGCGACTCCGAGATCTCGATGAAGATCAGTCACTCAAGTACATACTTAGGCGCATTTACTATGGCTCGCAATACTTTATTTTGGAATCTTTGTATTTTCCCGATGTGGCTGTTTTTGGCGCATCCTCATAGCTGGACTCCATATGTCCCGACTGGTCTTTGGACCTGAAAGCATATGTTAAAATAAAAGTTATCCATTCATTCTATCATAATCTCCATTGTTTAAATAATTAGAAAATTTGTGGAAATCATCTTGAAACATAGTTTCTTTTTGTGTTGTTGCAAAAACACTCTTTAGCAAATAACAAATTGTACGCCACGTCAATATCGATTGACATTAATGAATTAATTTTGACGTTGCTGGTTTATGCACAAACTGCAATTTCATGGTACGCACTTTTAACAAAGTTTGTGAGGATTTACATAAAACCCCCACAAGCATCCACCACAGTCATCGAAACCAGTAACTAACAGGCAGTCATTACCAGAGCGTCAGAGAGTCATTCTACGACAGTCAAAGCGAGGCGTCCATCGCCGAAGAGTCATCCCCAGAGAGTCCGAACGAGTCATCTACCGAGAGCCAGCGCGAATCATCCATCGGCAATCAGCAGTCATCCACAACAGCCGCTCGCCACCGCATCACAGCAGTCCGCTACCACCCAGTGTTCTCCGGTAGAACTCATCCAGTCGCCACTGTACGCCGACGTACACGACAAACCTTCCACAAGTTATAACATTGACAAACTTTGAGCTTAATATTAACCCACTTTTCAATTGTTTAAACAATTAGAATGTGCTAAAGCTATTGATTGACCTTAATAAATTAATTCTGGCGTAAGTAATTCATGCAAAAACTGCAATTTCTTGCAGCGTGGTATTGACAAATTTTGAGGTTGATTTTGACTCACTTCCTAATTGTTACAACATTTAAAACGTACAATAAATATAAATCCTGTTCTTAAACTGTTGATTGATGACATTAAATGAATTCTAACCTAATTGGATTGCGCACAAACTGGAATCTTCTACGGCGTATTCTAAGAAAGGTACAAAAGTGTAAGAACTTTGCAATTGTTTAGTGAAAGGTTATGTGTGTATTGTAACTCGGTGAGTTCTAATGGTGAACGGTCGTGAGGTGGCGATTACGATGGTCTGATGGCGTCTTCTTCAATGCTGACTCTGGTGGATCTTCACAGCTAACTCGCTGTAACTAGCAATGGATGACTCGTTCTAACTCTTTGCTAGTGACTGTCTTCTCTCATTTCCTGTCCCGATTGGCGACTGGAAGCATGTTGGTTATTCTGAGAGGTCAAGCTAAGGACGTGCAGGTACCGGTTCGTGACGGGGTGCTTAACGGTTTCTTCGGTTTTCTTGAAAGAGATCGAAGGTTATTGGGTTTAGAAGGTATAGGTACCCGAGTATATTGGTTTATGGCAAGGTGCTGAAATATTTCTTAGAAAATTGGATTTGAGAAAGCGTAGAATATTAGTTTATTGCAGAGTGTTGGATAGATTGAGGAATTTTGGGAATTTAGCATACAGTAACTTTGCGAGCAACAAAATTATAATTATTAATTTCTTCTGAACTTTATTATGTCAAGCATAGTAGTTAGTTCCAAGTTGTAGAATGTGTTAATTAATTCTGGAATGCACTGGATGGAAAAAACATCATGAAAGAATTACTTTCTTCCACAATTCTTTGTGTTGTTTATGTTTAATGGAGTAATTTAAACACGAGCGATGCATGTACATTCTCTGTTGTGAATAATATCAATCCGTACATCTCTCTAAGAATACCTTATCTTTTACGAGCCCAATGAAATTCCAAGCAATGCATGCAATCTATACCACTGCTACACAGCTGGTTCTATAGATAATACATATGTTTATAGTTTTGTTATTTATTTATGATAAATGAATAGTAGGCTTCTATTCTTTATGCATAAAACATTATGTCAGAATTTCCTAGGAAACATTTCAGTTTTAATCGAAATATCCAAATAGAAAATTATATGCTATCAGTGTAGTACCGGTCTCCAACGTATTTCTTCCTATTGAAATTTAACCATTTCCTAGTACAGTGCATCATGGCCACTCCTGCTGCAAATGCTGCAATCAAGCGGCTAATGCCATTAATGGACCGTATCCTGGTAAAGAAGGCAGATGTTGTCACTCAAACATCAGGAGGAATTGTTCTGCCTGATAAAGCAGTACAGCCTGTGATTGTTGGGACAGTGGTAGCCATTGGACCAGGACAACGTACCACTGCGGGTGCTCATATCAAGCCATCAGTTCGGATTGGAGACGAAGTCCTTCTTTCTAAATATGGTGGTACCAAGATCACAATGGATGATGAAACAGAGATGCACATTTACAGAGAATCGGATATTTTAGCCAAAATTGAAACATAAACTTCAAAAACGATTACATCAACTCTTTACATTGTGTGAATACATTTCACAATTATTTTCATGAATCATTAAAGATGTTTTTTTTGGTTGTGATTAAAATTACAATGATTACTCTAAAAAAGCATTTTCTATATTACATAGTGCTGTCTATTTACATTTCGTTGTCGAAACATAGTAAATCTCGGGAGTATGTGGATCTTAAGTTCAATGTCATGAGTGACATTTAAAATATTGTAGATATTGTCATACTATCCTCATTAGTCTTTCTCGTAGCAAATTGAACAGCATCGTGGAGTGTAGCGAATATTTTATAGAACTCTTTCTTTTCATCGAGTAATTCACATTTAGCCATTGTTTCGTACACAGGTTCTGAAGTAGAAATGAATTAAAAATATGTTTAATGAGTACACGCAGGTGTACGTACCTGAACATCCTGCAATGTAAATGGGAATATTGAGTTTTTTATATTCAAGTGATAATGCTTTCATCATGATGATTCCAGATGGATCTATGTAGCTCAATGCGGTGAAGTCGTAAATGATACATTTGACTTGTGTAAGTTTGGTTAGGTTATTCTTGCGATGGACCAAGTCTGTCGTTGAGCCACTATCAAAATGATGCTGCAAGGAATAAATAATAGCAAGTAAAAATTAAGCTGGAGTTAAATTGTTATTTATATTTACTGCATTGAATTTCTCCCATTTTCTTCGCATTTTTAATTCATCTGATGGATTTACTCCTGTTTTCTCGTACAAAGCAGAACGGAACATAGATTTAGATGCAAAGTTAATACTGCCTTGGTAATGGAAGATTTTGATGTTTGGAATCTCTTCAACCTGCACCGAGCAAATAATGTATTACCTACTATGTTTAAAGAATTAATGGTTTCAGCATACCCCTTTGTATCTCTTAATATCCAAGTACAAATCTGTTCCAGCAACATGTCCCAATAGGCATGCATATGGTTTAATACCTCTGATGAGGATAACAAGCAACGACATTACAATACCTGCACCGAGACCAATGTCAATACTAACGAATGTGACTGTCAGGAAGGTCCCAACCCAAACAATACCGTCCAACATGTTAAGTTGCCAAAACTTGGGTAGATCTTTGATTTGAAAAAGTAGACCTTTTAAAGCTACCACAATAATACCAGCAAGAATTGCCTAAAATCAATTTGACATTATGGTTTATATGGTTCGTGTTGATTAGACGGGCCACCTTTGGAAGGAGCTCAAAGTAAGGTCCAACCCACATCAAAATCACAACCAGAATGGAGCAGGAAACTGCTGATGTCATGTTGGATTTGCATCCGGCATTCGCTTGTATTGAGCTGCGAGATAAAGAAGCGGCGAATGTAACGCAAGAGAAGAAACTTCCCACTAAATTTCCTAAACCCTAGGAGGGACAGGAATTTGATGTACATTTCAACTCCTTACCATTTCTTAATATTATTAATTATACTAGTATAATCTATACAAATATATTGTATACTAACTTGTGCAAAGAGTTCTTGATTAGCATCCACTTCATAATTATATTTCTGCGCAAAAATCAAACCCATTGACAAAGAAATAGCATAAGATACAACAGCTATCATCAAACATTGTACCCAGATACCACTGATCAAGTTAACAATAGGTGGCAGAGATGGTTCAGGCAAACTAAAAGAATATCAATCATAATGTGGACTTTTGTAAATTAATGTAATTAGCAAGTAACTTACCCACTAGGAATAAAACCAACTACTTTAATCTTAAACTTTCCTTGTAAATCACATCCATAGGAAAGCCCAGTTCCAACAATGACCAGAATCAATTCCAGAGGAATTGGTATGGCACATTTTTTTGCTAATTTTGGCTATAAAAATAATTTATTTCCTATAGAATTCAGGAACTTACACATACAAGATAAATATTACCTTGAAATATTCGTTGTTGGCAATTGAGATTATCATTGTTGAAACCGAGATGATAAAAGCCATGTAATTAAAGTATTTTATATTTTCGAAGATACTGATCAAAGTCTGAAATTATAAGGGTTTTTTTTAGCACAAATTAGGTTACTTCAGTCCGTGTGGTCTAGTTTACGTATATGTTTCCAAAGATGCTTTCTTCTTTGGCTGGTGTCACTCCAAAAATGTCTTTAATTTGGGAAATCAGGACATGCACAGCTGCTCCGGTTGTGAAGCCGGAAACAAGTGTTTCTGATAAAAGTGTGCTGACGATACCAAGACGTAGAATGTACATTATTAACTGTAATATGAATATTTGATCAGCTTGTAAATCAAAACAAAACTATTGAGTAAACAAGAAATTTCTTAAAAATCTCTTAATTTTTTTTTTCTTTTTTTTTTTGAATTATAAAAGTTTTAGGTTTGCCCCAGTAGATACATTAGCCAGTCAGTCACCTTAAGTTACAACTACTCGTGTGTTCTAGCAGTGTTTATTTAGAGTTAGCTTATAATAATAAACATCACCTGAAAAATGCCACTAAGAAGACACACTGCAGCTCCAACTTCCATTTTGCATGTGTCATCATCATCGTCACAATGTTCATTGACCACTACTCCAACCATGAGTGAAGTCACTGCGAAGGTGCCTAAAAATCATACAACACAAAGCTATAAACAAGCATTTTTACAGCTATTCATTTCAAACGTATCTAACTAGATTAATGGTGCTAGATGCAAGCTGGCATTATTGGACGTGTGCCATTATCCTGTAGAGACTTTTAAATGAGGTTTTATGGTTTCTACAGCGATAAAAACTAAAGATG
>JAODGC010029929.1:41314-52743 GCA_027574925.1 Ecitoglossa quadriceps | reverse complement strand
AGAAATGCAGAAGCAATAAGACAACGTTGTAAAAATATTAATATAATTGTTTAATGTTGGTTTTGAGAGAAAATGGCTAGAGATAAGAAAGTACTTACCTAAACATAAATAAGGAATAATTAAAACGCTGAAAATCACGTATATCATTAAAAACCTAATTGAATCCATGATTTTCAACTTGGCAATGTAAGTTTTGCTGTTTCCAAAGATATCTTCACTTCAGCCAGTTGAAACTTGAATTTCATTAGTACTTCTCCACAAATGATCTTTTCACAATATTCTCCAACACTCGCAAGTAATGTTCTTCAATTTATCACCTCTTAGAAATTGTCATCTATTTTACTCGCAACTGTATTAAACACACGTCATCCTCCCCGTAAATATCTCAAATAATTTGCGATTATTTAAATCGCGTTGAAACGCCGTGGCAAGCGATCGACGCCGTCGGTGCACGCCTGAAGTTTAAGCAGCGCGCGACGTCGCGACGCATTGCGCGCATCGCCGATTTTATTTATAAAACGACAAACGTCTCAACACGCTATACTAGAGAGAGTAGTAAAGACCCAACGATGACAATGAATGTCGTAATGCACACCACTGTTAATATTTTAATTATGACGCCTAAGCACTTAAATTGCCCACTTGGTTTTACTTCGACAAACTGTTAAAATAGATCTATTATAGACGTAATTATACCATAGAAATGCTTGAATGATGGTTGGTAGTTGATGGAAAAGTGCTACGAAAGCTTAACTGGGTCTACGAGCTTGAAACGCAAAAGTGCGATTGGTGAGTGAAGTAAGCAAAGTGCGTGATTGTTGCATATCAGCGGAGGTGTGTATGTGAGGTAGAATAAAATAAGTTCAGGTTAAAGTGCAGGGGGTGTAGTTGGAGTAGTTTGAATGCTTTGAGTTGTTGAGGGTATTCGTGCGAATTGAGAATGGCTAAGCAGTTTTACCTCTTTAACCTTTTAGTTGCTTGGAGGTAGTTTAATGGGATTTATTGGTGGTGTGGTCTAATCAAGTGAAAATTGATGCTTTTATTTTCAGTGAACTAACTGAAAATTATATGTTGTTGATGTAAACGTCGTATGTAAATTATGTGTTTTTTTTTTGTAAATTGAGCTTAGTTATAATCTCAAAATACTATTAAACAATATAAAAAATTTTAAGTTTTGACTCAAAGCAGATTGTAATGAAGGAAATATGACATACTTTGAATTTATTCCAATTATAAATATCAGATTACAATTTAGATATTCTAATGGGACTGTTACAGTAGTATATATACTACTACTGAAACTTTTCTAGCTTCTCCAAAAACAATTTTTGAAATTATCTTTGGTAATTTCTAACAATAACGAAACTAGCCGATTGTTAGTAAACCCAAGCGACACAAGCCTGAACTACAAATTACAACACCAAACACAATGTTGTCAACTTGCGTCGCAAGCGCCACGAACGGCTACATGCCGCAGTACTTGATTCGACTTGTTTCGACAGTTGGAATCAGAAATACCAACGATAATAGTGGTACCAATTCCAATCGGCTTAGTTTTGTTCGGTTAATTAAAAAAAACAGCGCGATAATTATTGTACTAATGTAAACATTACGATTGTATTGCAATAGGTGTTAGAAATTCCATAAATTGAAATTCTTAATTACCCTAAATTTTTTACCTCAATTTCTACTTAAACAATCTTATTCAACTATGATAATTATTTAATATACTCAATTATAATTATTTCCTATAGCATTTATGATCGTATTATTTCCATTGAATAACAAATTTTCAAACTGGGCGCTTCCATTTTTATCTTACAAAATGTATACAAACCAAGTAATCTAATTTAAATTCTATTTTTCTTAATTTAAACAAAATATGTAAACAAGCCAGATAAATAATTATATTGATCACACTTCAATGTTCTTCTAAATTGTGACGGAACTCATGAAACGCCTAGATAAATTGTAAAATCTGTAGTAGAATAAAAATTCTATACATTAATAACACTTCTACTTAATTTAAGTTTAACTATATCTTATTTGAAACAATAAAAGTTAGCAAAGTCCAAAGTAGAAAGCAATAAAGTAAAGAGGAGAATTCATGCTTTCCTTCCAAGGAAAAACTTTATGATTTGCCTTGAAAAGTACGCAATTTCTGCGCACATTGTCCAACCACACGCTACAACTCTTCATAACTCTGCTGGACTGCAGTATTTACCGCAATATGCAGAGCAAGTATTGATTAATAATAATTAATTTATTATCAGGAATCTTAAATCAAAGTAAAAGAAATTTTCTATATGCACTGCTGAATTCCAATTCGATTTTTTTTATGTAAGAACACAACTGTCAAAATCTTGAACACATTTTGTACTCTCTTTTTCAATAAACATTTGGTAACGAATATAATTCATGGAAATAAATTCAACTAACACAAAACACTTGGCAATGTAACTGAAATAACTTGAAACTGGCTAACATTCCATCATTTTATTTGCAAACATATTTTATTTTTGGCTAAATGCATTAACTATTCTAAAATGGTGTTATCGTATAAACATTAAAACGTTATTGCTCTTTATGAAAACAGAAAATACGAAATGAAGGTTTTTGAATTTACTTTCCTTAAACGGTGTGATGTAGGCAACTTTACCTTCACTCATATGTGTAACCTTGCACTTCTCGTACCATATGATGTTTGTTTGAATCTTCCAACATTTCATAATAATAATCAACTAGAACAAATTTAGAATGCAAGAAAACATTGAAAATAGTGACTTACTTAAGACTGCCTTAGATAAAATAACATTCGGCGAGAACCTCTACGAATCACTATCAAAATACCGAAATTTAGAAGGTATTCAGAAACTGGAACGAAAGATCAAACAAGAAATTAATTTCCTCAGGAAAGTAAGTGCTTTACTCTGTTTTAACATTATACAATATAATATGGAAACAGCCATATAATTTGTGACGTGTTTTCAGATATGTAAAAGTAATACAATTAAGAAAGAACATTTACAATGTTCAAATTTAACACACTTCAATGCTCTAGTTCAAGTTTTATGTCAAGTTGAAAATTGCTTGCATGTAAACAAAGCATTCATGCTGGATGATCGTAAAATTATTATAGATATAATTTCTGGTGGGGGCCTTACATGGACAAAAGTCATTGCAAGGAATCCAAAATCATTGAGTCAAATTTGTATGGGGAATACAAACTATGGGGTGAGAAGTATTTTTGATCAAGCTGAAGAGTATATTGAATGTGCACAGCAATATCCTTGCATGTTTCAAATTCCAAAGGTAAATGTTGAAAATATTGTCAAATAAGTAATGTATGCAGTTAAACTTTAAAGAAGTATACCATTGTCATTGAAATAGATCAACTTTGTGTTTGCAAATGGTATAGGGTCCAACTTAGCTGACAAATTGGAGTCACTGAATATAAAAGTACAAGGAGAAAGACTCAACATTGATGGTAACATTGAGTTTGAATATGAACTGCCTGATTTGACAAAGGAATTATCAACTGAGAACACTGCACACATTCCAAAAGTGAATGTTGATGTCTCTACAATGCTGGCCTATGTGAGTTCTGTAACAAATGGAAGTTGTTTGAAGTACAAATTTGATGTGCCTGTACTTGCCCAACAAGCAGAATGGGAAGTATCCCATCCAGTCAAACCCCTGTTAGATAGTTTCTTTAAAGACAAGGCCTTGTATTGTTGTGAAACAGCCAAAGAAAGCTTTCTAAGTATTTTATATACAGTTGGAGGAGGTAAAGAAAGACAACGTGGTGAAGAATTTCTTAAGCGTATTATGATCCTCCCAGATAATGCCAGCGTTGCGGATACTATTGAGTACAATAACGTACATTATGCTTTTAATAGTGTACAGTATTCTGGCGAGAAGACTTTGCCCATTGGAGGGAAGATTAAAGAGAGATCATTGACAATATTCACTTTTGGTGATCGCATTCATGCTGTTACTGTTAGTTCAAATGATGGGTTTGTCCGAGCAGCTAAACAACAGGTAATCATGTTGAGAGTTATGCTTTTTGTTAGAATATAGAATACGTTATATTGTTGCAGGGGATTAATTTTGTTGTTTTTGTACATCAGTCCAGGGCATTGACAGAACAGAAAGAAAGTAAGGCAACTTTAATTGATAATGACGTGGATGGTAATGACAAATGACGATTTAAAATGCAGAAAATAGAATTGAATTTTATTTACAACTTAATGGGGGGAAATATTCAATTGAATCGGGTATTTTGTTGAATTAAGTTTTGAATTAAGATCCTTACCACTAAATGCTAGTTTATTGACTATTACAGTACACACTAGACATTGAAAATCATTGGAAAGTGTAAAAAAGGGTCCCGGAAAGGACGAATTTAAATATACTTCTCAATTGTCAAAATGTTGGGTTTAAAATTCCTGAGGCTTGAGTCAAGCTTTATGGGACACTGCTTATTTTTTACTCTCTTATCATTCTCTCATAGTTTAAGTAGGTGTATTTCTAGCTAGAACAGAAATCAAAAGTGGTTGGCATGTAATACAATATAAGAACATCGATTTCATACAACTTCCAACATCTCCCATATATCCCAATGCAAATCAACAACACGATTGCTGTAATTCAGGCTACTTAAGTCTTACACCAATAATCTAGTTTCCTTCATGGAGAATCTTAATGTTCCATTAAATATGTTGTTGTTTTCTTACACGGCGCTGGCGCTATAAGTTAATAAACAGAGTCAATTCGTATGGTTGAAGACAAGACTGGTAAAGACATCTTGGGGTCACATACAAATAGTAGTTGAATCAGAATATTACAAGAAATCTTGAAAAAAAAGAGTAATCTACAAAACAATGGACATCTGCAACAGCAGCATAATCTGCGCTATTTTTATCCAGCTATTGAAAAGTGTTTACTTATGATCAAAGTAGAGGCCATACCTGTTTAAGCGTTCTACCAACATCTAGAAACTATATCTTTCTTAGTTACACTCACAGTTTTCAGACATACCAAAACATTTAGTGGAACATCAAAACTATAAATAATTACGGCGCAAGAACTTAATCTCACAAAAACTCATTAATTCAAACAAATTTTTACTTCTCTTTATATGAATATATTACTATAAATCTAAACGTAACTATTTTTAAAAAAATCTTTGCGATATATGTACATTTAGACTTATTTGAGTTAATTTCTTTGCTTTATCCCATTACTTGAGGGGATTAAGGAAGGATTAACCGCTACTTTTCCGAATCACACGATATTAATACGAGCAATTGGGCCATAAGTTTTAACATGTGAATATACATTATACACCCTTTATATGTACAATGTAATTAACATATACCTTAAACGTTTTTACACCTTGAAATATTCAGTAAGCGTCAAAGTAAGCTCATCTGAATACAACATTTTATTTTTAGTGCTTATTGCAAAATTGCAACGTGTTAGTTAACCTGCGTTTCACACATTTATTACATTCTGATCATGACATCGGAATTATCCACTCTCAGTTTTGCATATTGGTTCTGCCAACAGGTCAAATATTCACCACATTCTCTATTTAAAATGCATTAGGATCACGATAAAACTAACAATCTCAAAGGAGCAAAGAAAAACGTAAACAAGGAATAATTGAATATAAAGCAATCGGTAGCCGCTTAAGGCTGGATTTAATTTACCCAACCCAACAACACCAGCATCAGCATCCAACAGCATTTTTGAATTGAATAAATTTATGAATTACTGCATTTCACGACGTGTAAGTAGAGCAAGATAAGTTGATAAGCATAATTAGAAGCTAGCTAATAACCAAGTGGCATTTACCAATGTGACAACTGATTATTGGGATATTTAGATTGCATCAGCCTTGAACAGATAGATTTATTTGAAAAAAACTATACACGTGATATAATTAGACATTATGATCAGAATGTAGTTTTATAGGTTTGGCAAAAATATTGCAATTTTTTAATGGGCAAATAAGAAAATAGGTTGGAATATGATTTATTACTATTGCAATTTGTAATGCCGAATGCGCAATAACAGCAACAAAGATGTCCGTTCGTCTGACACACAAGCAGATTATTATATAACAATCACCTTTTGCGAAATACTTTGGATTCGACTGTGCAAGCAACGATCTGAAGACATATGGTATTGAGTTAAAGACTACTTTTTCTGAAGTAGTAATTCAATGTTTATGGAATCACTTTTGCAGCATAGGACAAGTTCAAATCAATACTAATTCAATGGAAAGCTTTTAGAATAATGGATAAGAAAAAAAATGAATCTTGAAGGCAGAGTTTTGAAGGAATTGAAGTGATTTACATTTAAAATAACCTTTAGTAATGTGAGGAAGTATTAATTAATCCCGCTACTTGTTTATTGAAGCAAATATTCCACCTTGCTAGAGATATTTCCTCGCTGCACCTACTGATTATAATAATTGTTACTCCAACTGCGACATGCACCTAACAACAAGCATGTTATCGCATTCAGCAATTCGTAAAAGAGTGTGAAAGTGAAGCTTGGCGCTTAGTTGCATGCCACCAACAGTCGGGGACGGCACGTGGGCAGCGTGCGCTCGATTCAAAAATTGTAGCACCTCCAACATTTTGAACACGTTCTTCGGCCAGTTGCAAAACAACCATGACCGCTCAGACACTGACTATTTTTCTCCGAATAACAAATGTGAACTGATTCAGTCAAATTAATTCCCTTGGGACAATCATATAATAGTGTCCAACAGTATTCGGATCTAGGAGTGTTGTGATTGTGAATTTGGAATGCAATGAAAATGGCGCTGCGTTTAAACAGTTGGTTGGTGCTCATTGTGGTATCTTGTATGATAGCACAAGATGGACATTTATCAGATGCACAGCTTCTCGCTGGCATTTTTAATGGGATTATGCAGCCGATTGAGAGAGTTGTCAATGGGATTGCTGATACCACAGTTGGTAAGAATTTCAATTCAGAGAATGCTTTGGTGGAGAATTAATTCTTGAGTCAATTTTAATTTACAATCTTGTTGCTTGCAAATGGGAACAAATAGAAATTAACAATTTCCACTTATATTTGTTTGATTTGTTCATAACGTTTCACTCAATTAACACGTTACATTGTTAGATTCTATATAAAGGGCATAACAAATATATAGGCAATAGAAGATGCACGGTTAAATGATTAAGACCACTATAACTCAATCAACTCTAAATAAATATAATAATTATTCTCTGAAAAACTTAATAGATTCGCTGTTCCCATGAAATATTAAGAGAAATGTTGGTTCGACGTGGCAAATCATTCAGAAATCTCATTAAATATTTGATTGTATGTGGTTTTCTCGAAATATGAGATATTTATTTTTAATTTTAGTTTGCTGTTGGTTTGCAGCATGTGTCATGCATTTTCCCATGAAGTTTTATGACTTCAATGTTGGGATAGAGTAGAAATGTCATTAATTGATTTATTCATCAATTATTTAAATCATTTGAATCTTGTTTCGCAATTATGAATTATAGTGTAGTTGAAGTTATTTATGATATTTTACAACTCAACTTAAGTGGTGTATTTTTAAACTCAACTTAAAGCTCACAATTATATTATTCATTCGTAACATTGTTTTCGCTGCTTTAATCCGATAATTTGCTTACAAAAATAAACTAAATAAACTAATATCTTGTTCCTAATTGTTAGTCGTCAATTGATTAAGCTCAAATCTTCATCGTGTTAATTGTAGTTCTAGTTGTACGTTAATTATGCTTGGTTGTTGAACTTATTGCAATATATTTTCGTGCATGCTTATTACGTTTGTGCGCATATAGCAGTTCGACGATTGAAAATACTTTCTACTATGGATTTCTTCACTGCGTTCAATTCTGAGCCTCAATGAAATTCGATGGGGTCTCGCAGACCGAGCAAAATATCATCAAATTGCTTGAACAAGTGCAAATCTGGTTAATTTATGACTGAAGATATCCCCAACAAAATTACCTGTTGAAATAACTCTTTTGATGTCTTTAGTGTAATACTCCTCAGTGGTACTTTTTCACTCCTGAAGGAGACTTTCTAAGCGCGTAGTTGATTTAAAATTCATCTCAATTTGAGTTGGAACAATTTAAATTAAATGAGGATGCTCCCGTTTTAAATACTTGTAGTACTTTACTGAAAAATATATTTAAAATATTCAACTTATTGTCTTATAGGAAAGCATATGTATGACATGAACAAACAATACAAGGATCTAAAATTTTATGTAAATTGCAACGAACTGCAATTGCTTAACGCATTACTTAGTAAGATGAGACACGTTCCGTACATTCTATTGTTGTTATTTCTAATACACCTTAGATAGCCAAAGGTGCAATTTGCTTAAATTTAAGCACAATCTCATGTCAGATGGTAGAACAATGCATGTAAATTATGCAAAATAAGAATTATAATGCGCTACTTTTCATTCAGATGTTTTTTATGGATCAACCAAACGCAGTTTACATTTACAACTAAAAGCTGCACCTATTATTTGACAAACTCATAGTACTATAGTTAGATTGTAAAGTCATGATACTAATTTCATTAAAAAGTTATAAAAATGTAGAATGGTTATTTCACACTTTTATTACCATCGACTAGGCAATAAACCTTAATAATATAAATGCGAATAAAATACAACTATGATAAACCTCTTTCCATTAATCCTCTTTCCATCCATTTCCATCCCACCATATTTAAACCAAGGCCTTACTTAAGCTTACAACTTTATTATGAAGCTGGCTTTAACTACCCAAATCAATTACATTGCAATTCAAGGGGAACAATGTAAATTTAAGTTCTCATGTGTACTCAGATTGATGTGCCCAGATTGATAAACAAAAGAAATAACAAGGATACCTGATACATCCAGACCAATATTGTTAAAATACGATGTATAATTTTCTTTTCTGATTTGTTTTCCAACGCTGCGGGGTATTTGCACTATGGCACTTAGTTTTCTTTGAATTTGGATTTGTGGTCTGACTTCTTAAGTAGATGATAGAATATCTACCAGAGCATTATTCTGGTATCCAATCTCGTAGACGGCAGAGAAGCCACTTGTCTCAGATATCTTATCTTCTGTAGTGGGTCAGATGCATAGAATCAGAAAGACTGAAGCTGCTGAAATGATCTTCCTAACAAATGTAGTATGGTAAACCATCGCACTACTCGTCTTGGAACTTCATGATACTCAAACTAAACAAAGATGTTATATTTGTTTGTCGATTTATCTGCATTTTACTGAATAATTTCATCAACAGTAGTTAATTTACTATTTACTTTTGTATGGCTATTTATAGTAGTAGATAGCAAAGTTTGTTGGCTCTATTCCAAAATTTTGCTAACATGTACTAGAAAAGTTTTAATCTGTACTTTGCCTTCCCTAGTTTACAAAACCTGCTCGTGGAGGTTCCATGGTGTAATGGTTAGCACTCTGGACTCTGAATCCAGCGATCCGAGTTCAAATCTCGGTGGGACCTTGGTTTTTGGTTTGCAGTAGGGAAAAACCGATCCAAAATCAGAACAAGCCGCCGTTGTATTTTATTTCTTCGCTTATATTTGGACTTTTTATAGCTATTTACATTGTTGTTGGTATTACTGTGACACAATGTAAGTGAGCAATTTGTATTCATCTTGAATATGATCAAACTACAGCAGTAGGGACAACAGACAACCGCAAATTTACATTTTACTTATTCGTTTTTAAATGTCCAATATAAATAATAATCTGGAAATGAATGGAGGAAGCATAACATTATTCTCAAGCGGATAAACTGCATGCTTCATCACACTTTATTCCAGCCGAAAATTACCAGCACTAAAAACATTATGCCATGGTCAGCAATAAAATACTTAGGGATAGTTAGGGAAATATCAAAACAAGAGCAACGTATTTTTGGAGCCCCCTCTAAATATTCATATAAAAAAGAAGCAATCTTGACCAAAATGGCAAAGATAACTTATTACTGTGTGTAGACCTGTTATGGATTATGTATGCATGTGCATAGCTCATGCATAAAAAATAGTTAAACAGAATTTAAAAGACGAACGCGCAGGGTTCTAATCAATAATTCAGCAAATAACATCTCTAACCAACAATCATCCTGATCATTCACAATAAAGATCCCACCTAATTTCCACGCACAAAGCTTTTCCTTGACTAAAAGAGTAAGCGGAATATACCACCATCCACTGTATCCAGTTGTAACATGAAAGAGTAATAAACAAATCAATTTCCAGGTGTAGTTCGTGGTGGTTACAACCTAATAAGCCAAACAGTAACAAACGTCATCTCAAGTGCAACCTCAGTCACCGAACGAGTACGCCGTCTTCTCGAAGAATTCAGGAGACGAATGGGCATTGGTATTCCAGAACTAGGTTTACCAATATTGGACCCATTGACTATTGAACGACTGGATATTGATTTTGCCCATGAGACAATAGCGTAAGTAGAGCGCAGTTAATCTATTATTTATTGCTTACAATCCGTAGACTATTTTCTATGTACAAAGAAGAAACCTGCCAATTGAATGGACCTACCTGTAATAGCTCAATTTTTAAGTAATTTTCCTGAATTGACGGTACAAGGATAACTTGAATATTGACCACCACGCTGAGTTCACTGTAATTATTGCAAAATGCATATAATTTTCATTTCTGAATACCTAACGATGATCAATTTATGCTCGGTTGTACTTGTCGTTCAATGTTGTTTGTAGGAGATTTAAAAAATATTTTCTACATGAATTCGACTCTCATTAACATGTTATCTGTGAGACAAAATACACGCTAGGTGCAATTGTTCAGCGTGATAAATGTTGAATCATAATTATTGTTGCTGGAATACATCGAAAAATAGCTCTGCTTTCGTTGCTAGATATTATTTTTTCGCACTTGCTAATGTGTTTCCTTCATTATGTCATTTGGCGAGCTGGAAATATTCGACACTTGCAAACACGCGATTGTCCATTATATTAGGCTTTTGAATTTTGTGGAATGATGGAGTTAAATCAAAACATCAACGAGATTAATTGGATTTAATTTGTTTGCTACACAAGTTGCTAGAACACTACCAACTTGCTAATACGTAGTAAAATGTTGTTAAACATGAAAATAAGCGTAATGGGCATTGGGTGGAGTAAACACAACGATGACGAATTAGTGAAAGTCACTTTCTTTACTTTTGTTTTCAATCACTGCCTATTAAACTCTATAGAAACACCTTCGCTGTTCTTAACTTATTGTGGTATATTGGTATTATATTCTTTGTTTTTCTATAAAAAAATTCAATAACTCTTAACTATAACTTCCGATTCGCATTCTAACGTCTCATCATCATCCCCACTATCACTACAACAACA
>JAODGC010029929.1:0-41214 GCA_027574925.1 Ecitoglossa quadriceps | reverse complement strand
AATCCCACTTCCAACCAATGCTCAAACCTCTCCGGTCAATATTTTAGTCTTTTAATCATCAGAATTCTCATCCTCAACAATGAAATAAACGACATATTTCTTACCGTTGACCACCGGTTGCATAAATTTATGAATCTGACAGCAAGCAAACAAACTGATTAAAGGCAACATGCCGAAAATGTTTTTACACAATCAAATATTCAGAATGTGTCAAAGCAAACTCATCTCAATACAATGAATTTGTAAAGTAAAACATTTTGTAACCATGATCACAGAAATGATGCATTGTCTGTACAAAGCAGGAAAGTTTTGATCTTAAAGTTTTAATTGGACGCAATGTGATTGTTTGCATTTGATAAACTATACGATGTATTATCCCGGTTATTGAACGCAGTTTTTTAAATTTGCCGCGTAAAATGACGCCCTGGTTGATGAAATCTAGAAAGCGGTTTTGAAGGTGCTAATTGATCAAGCAAGAATATAATGAGAAGTCAAGTTGTTTGATATAAAAGTTGAATTAACAAATAAGAACAAAAATAAAAGGAACAGTGGCCTATGATATATGTTGTTATATTCTAAACAAAAGTCAAAAATGAGCAACACCATAAAATATGTAAAAATACAGTTTACCTTGTACTGTAATTGTCTATTTTTTATGAAAATTACAAATTGCAAATTTTTTAACTTGGTTTTAAGTGTGTCTGCCCAGTTTTTCATTAAATCATTGCTAACATTTTCTTTTGCTTGATTTTTTAGTTTAAATGGCTACTTGGAAAACGTCGAGATTCGCCATTTATCCCGTTTCCGGTTGGACTATGTCGAATACGATTTGAACAACCGCCTCTTCCTTAACATCACCTTTCCTCTGCTGTACATCACCGGAAACTACGACATCAAAGGCACCTTTGGCAAAATATTCACCATTTTCGGAAAAGGTCCATTCTGGTATGTATTTACACCATTCCTATAATTCGCAGAACGTTAATGCTTTTCATTGCTGTTTAATGAAAAGTAAAACGATTTATATCAAGAAAAGCAATAAAGCCCAGTCTTTGCTCGGAATTTTCTCTACGGAAAGCGCAAATGTACACTTGAGTGCTGCCGTTGATAAGCGTCCAGTTGTACAGTAGTAGCTGGTTGAGTGAATTGCAATTTACCTCCAAACGTGCAACGCGAATTTAATCGATTGCATTTTGATTTGCAGGCTGCGATTGCACGAGTTGTCGTTGGGCACCGTGTCACAGTTACGTAACAACATCAGAAAACTGCCGGGTATCTACGTCGACGACTTGAAAATCAGCGTTAAGCTGAAGAGAGTTGAGGTGCGTCAACAGAATACAACTAAAACACACACACATAAGGCATTACTTTGGTATTTATCAAGAAAAGTCTGAGAAGAGCAAGGCAACACAAAAATGACAAATCTACCAACAGAATACGAACCCCCAGATCAACTTACCAACAAGTTGAAACATGTTTATACTAAACTTACTTTGTGTTTTCTAGAATAACTTCGGAAACTTAATGAATGATACCAAACTGGGAACTGTGATAAACAAAGCAATCACACAATTGACACCTGATGCTATCGACACTGTGTGGGATGAAATAGAACCAGCCGTTTCCAAAATAGTCAAAGACGTAAGCAACTATTACCAATTACTGATTACACCACTGTCAATTAGTTAGTTAACAGTTTAATCCAATCAACTCTTGCCTGCTTGCATATTACACTGGCTTTCAAGTCGATAGTTGAGATTATAATTTAATTCAATTACAGATTATCAATGGGAAGTTGGAAAACTTCGAACTGTCGAACCTCGTGGGACGGTTTTTCAACTTTTTCAAATTTAATCTTAACCAGAGGAGAATATCAATCAAAACCTAACCAAATATGTCAAACAGATGAACCCTTTTGCGTATTTAGCAGCTGAAATTTGTTCTGTCAAAGAATTGGCAAGTAAATTGGTTGGTATTGTTTGAATTTTATGATATTGTTTCTACGCAAAGGAACAATGACAAAAGTTTTAATTTGTGATATGTTGATTAAGTCATGCTACGTTGAATATTGTAGTTGATTTTAATCTGCTTCGTGGGTATTTTAAGGCTTACAATCTTTAAAAAAAATTTGAAATTGTATTTTTGTAAAATGCGAACCGTACAATAGGCAACTTTTTAAACGTAAGCCATTTTTTTTATATGGTGAAGGCAGCACTAGTGGTCCTTTCTTGTGAAAAACATCTGCCGAATGAATACTTCCGCAGCAAGTGTTAATTATTATGCTGAAACCTATTTGACAACAGTTGAATTCGTTGAACGTATTATCAAGTAGGACGGATTTTCGTCACTTGTTTCGTGTGGTTGAATACAATCAAGTTGCTTGCGATGTAACGTTACTTGCGAACGCCATTTTGCGATTCGTTTCAGTTGTGAGCTTGCTTCCGTCCGGTGCACTTGGAGAGTTGTTCATATCGTTCTCGACATCCTTTCTACGGAACCTTAGGTTAGTAATCTGTTTACTAATAATCGTAATATCCTTGCCACAATATCTGTAAAGATGCTGCGCATATGTAATTTGTTGGAAAGATAACCCATTTTTTATACTACTTCGAGGTTAGCTTTAGCACGTGTTCCACATTATCTTCCTTCGGCTGCATAAGTGATGGCTTGCATGTTTCGAAATCAAAATGAAATACAAGCGCTGTGTAATATGCCGAGTGTGTGGTTGTTCATCGTAATTAATTGCTTTGGTATAAGCACCGAAATATTTGTTTTGCTTTGTTCACGTTAATCAACATGTTATCAACGTTGTCAGGTTTTGTTAAACAAGCTCTAAAAGTGAGTACAAAAATACCTGTGTGCTATTTTTATGCTTATAAAACTTTGGCACCTTGTTAAATAGGAGGGTGGTTAACCTGATAGCGAATTGAGATTAAAGCTGAGTTATTGTTTCTCTTTAAGCATTCGTTTAAATACAACTTTGGTTTTAAGCATTTCGCTATTAAACCTGATTGTCCATGAACACATATTAAATGCTATGGTTGCTAGGATTACTGCGATTTATAGCTCATCATGATCATAATGCCTGTGTGCTTCAATAATCCGCTTTGTCTCGCTTATAACATGATCAGAACGGAAAGTATCGATAACGTAGAATTCGTTCTTTGAAAAGTATAGTCTGAGCGTAGGGTAACTTGTCACTCGTACCTCGATGCAAAAATTTCGTTCCACCTGACAATCTAGTTTACCAGCTCGCACAGTCCCATCCAATTCCTGCAATATAATCCACTTTATTTTTTGCAAATAGGTGTTAATTAGTGTTTTACCTCGGCAATTGCGCGAAATTTCGGTTCAAAATCAATACAATGATCACACCAAGGTGCGTAGAAATCAAGCAACCACGGTCTCTTCAAGCTCTTCGTCATAATTTTCTTCTTTACAAAATCACTGGTCAATGTAACCACTTTAGTAGGAAAAAATGCAAAAATCCAACTCTTCAAATTCATCATGTCCCGGTGACCAGTGTACATTGCAACTGAATTCATTCCATAGGAATTTATTGGATACAGTCTAATCATCGGATAACTATTAATGTTCTGTGATTGACACAGGTCAGCTTCCTTAACACAATCTACACTCGCAATTGTAATATTCTCCTTCCCAAATTTCTTCATTTCTCGCGCCAACGCCCTCCATACAGGCATCAGCCTCTGACAAGGACCACACCATGGTGCATAATAGTCAACCAGCCAAATTTCACTAACGGGTTTCCTCATCAATTGCACGAAATTCTCTTGTGTTAAAGTCACAACTGAAGGATTTAAAGTCTCCTCAATGTATTCTAATATATCTTGTTCACTGAGAGCGCCATGATAGTGTTGTATCTCTCCCTTTTGGAAGATTACAGTTGTAGGGTAAGACCGGATATTTTCAGATGTGCAAAGTGATTGATGCATTGTACAATCGATGGTACCGAATTTAATTTGATCTGGTGAGAAGTGCTGACTGACTTTCCGAATTTGTGGCATAAGTCTTCTGCATGGTGGGCACCATGGCGCGTACCAGTCGACAAACCACGGTGTTGGATCATCTTTAATGCCCTTGAAGTCAGCAGGAGAGAGGGCGTGGAGATTGGTTGCTTTTGAACCATCGCGGGCGAAATCAGCTACTTCATGGAGGACATCTCTTCCGTGGTGTAACTCAAAAGCACCGCCAGGTTTTAGTAAACCCCATGAGGGATAACGCGTGACATGAAGGGCTTGACAGAGGCCAGAGCTTTTCCCACAGTGGACCAAACCTTGATCACCAAATAACTTACATTAAGTCTGATCGCTTTGATTTCATATTGAATTGTAACACCCTACCTATATTAATATTAGGAATGATTGTTGGTAATCGTTTCAATTGGAGATTTAATTCAGTTGCATTTCCTAGATAGAAGCAAATTAACCATGGTTTGGCAACTTCCTCTTGATCTTTTTGTTTAATTCTCAATTTGGAGCGAATTTCCTGGAGCAAATAATTTTATTCTAATTTCGTGTACTAATTCTAGCTACTTACACCAAAACGCTTTTCATCCAGTTGCGGGGGAGTAGGCAGGAAGTTGAGGACAGAATCAACAAGTTCCTTCTTATCAGAGCCCCCGATAACATGTATTTTTAGCTCGTCACCGTCTACTTGATACAATACAACTGGTTGTGGCGCATAAGTTTCAGATAGTTTCTCGCATAACTTAAAATCGTTTATAACACCAACTTGCATCAAGCCTTCCTAAATGAAATTAAAGATTTTCTGTAAGTTGAAAATTAATTCAGGTGATACTTACAAAAACTGCCGCTAGTTTTATCTGCGTCTGTGGTTCTGGGCATCCATGCCCAAAACCACACAGAAACAACAACCAGTTTCTATCCTTAACAGTCTCCCAAATGTCTTCATCAATTTGTTCAACACTAACTCTTAGCTTCGACATGATGAAGCCCTGCAGCTCTTCAAATTGTTTACGTCCTCTGTATAGCTCTCCATCATATAAATGTGCATCTTTCTCATAGTAAAGTAAGGTTGGGTATGCAGCAATACTTAATTGTTGGCATAAAATATAGTCATCTTCACAATTGACCGCGGCAATTCGTACAACGCCTTCCAGTTCTTGTGCTAACTTCCTCCATGTTGGTGCTAGAACATGGCAGTGATGACAAGCTGGAGAGTAGAAATTCACCCACCATGCTTGGTTCTCATCCAAAACATTAACATCTATGAAAAAATATTATAGATAATTAATTTTATCTTTGGACACAATTAGTCTAAAATATTTACCATAATCTGCCTTGCTCAGTGTGACAATTAATGGGTCATCATCATAGATACCAAATTCATTTTTATAGTATGAATAGCTCTTAAATGGTTGGTTTGAATTATCATTGTGGCCTTCATCTCCATAGAGATCATACTGTTTTCTTGATTCAACGTCTTTCAGGATGTCATAAGCTCTAGTGAGCTTTATGAAATCACTTGTTGCATCTGGGTCATCCTAAAATTAAAAGAAAAGAATGGTTTTACATGGTGGATGAAACTTCTTATTGGATCTTTCATACTGGATTTTTGTCTGGATGTTTTAATACAGCCACTGCTTTGAATGCTCTTCGAATTTCTTTGAGTGAGGCATCTTTAGACACTCCTAACAAATCATACAAATCTGTGGAATTTGCTAGGAAGCATGTGTCTAGCAAGCAGAACAGAAGAAATGTAACTTTTAATTTAACTCTCCTACAATAAAACGCAAAAGGTTATTACACGTTGAATGAGATTATTTGTTGTGAAAGTTACCAAACACTTACATTTTGCGTTTATTATGATAATTGTTAATGTACTTTGTTGTGGCGTGTTTAATTTAGGAAAATACTGCTGGTTGTGATCTTATTATACGGCAAATTCACATGGCAGAGAACATATGCACCTACAGGCAATAAACAACTTATAGAACTGCCGGAACGTGTCGTAAAGCTATATTTGAAGAGTGAAGAGACATTACCCGCAGAGTTGTGGCTTTCTGATTGGACTGCTGCCCCGCAGCTTCGTCAGCTGCTGCATCAGCTAATAAACAACGCCTAATAGCATCTGTTGTAGCCGCTGCAGCAGATTTTTCATCTTTCTCCAGTCGGATACAACTGCCGTCATGAAACAATAGCGCAACGCATTAAGCGTCTACAAAGTCACGTAAATGATTAATCAACAATCCAATTTTTTTTTCTTGATGATTTTCGCCAACCGTAGACCTGACAAGCAGGTGTATTGTGTAATTGTAAAAAAGATTGGGAAAACGCGTGGGTGAAAGAACTTGACTGTGTTAAGTAGTGTTAAGAAAAGGTGATAACACTGTGTTGATCATGTTGAAAGAATATTTGTGTATATCATTGACACCCTTAACCTACTTACAATCTGGAATACATGTTTTTACCATTTCAGGGATCACTGGTTTCTACCCACCCTATTTCTACTGTGTCATTTTCTCAATAAAACAAGCCAAAAATGAACAAGTAAGTTTTTGGTGTGTTTTTGTGTGATGTGAGGTTAGATTGGTTGAATTTGCAGGGAGCAACATAAAGAGGGTCATTCTATCTGCCCTTACAACCCAAGCCACGACATTTTAAACCATCGTTTCAATACCCACTTAGTAAGATGCAGGAGGAATCATGCAGATGCTCCCAAGTCAACCTGCCCCTTCAATACATGCCATGTTGTCAATATCCTGGAACTGGATGTAAGCAGACTTAATAATTTGAAAATATTTTTTATCACTAAGTCAGTTCTACTTGTTGGTTAGTATCATATGCAAAATTGTCCAAATCGCAATCAAATTGATGACTTCTTCACGACAAATGTTGAACAAAAGATAAAGATCACACTGGAAAGTGATTGGGGAAATGAAAATAGTGAAAATTGGGATGTAAGTATGGTGAAATTGGTTAACATCAAGTGTACTGATTTTCATTACTGCTTTAGACAAATGCTCCTTGCTATGACCCACAAAAGCATATTGAAGATAAGGAACTCGTTCGCCGAAAGGACATTGCGTCAAATGCAGAGAAGCGCTTGTGGCATGAGTCTGAACGCCAACGGTTCCAACGTCTCGAAAACCAAAGACGAGAAGCACAAGGTGAAGGTTCTCTCACGGATGCTTCTTCGACTTTGCGAATTGGCCATACTCAACAGGAGATACCTGAGGTAGTTGCTACTTGTAGCTTCCCTTTACAACATGAGCAAGTTATTAGCGATCGTCCTTTGTCGGAGATTTTGAGCAACGGTCGTGCACAAGAAGCAGAACCAAGGTATTTTAACTTTGCTTCAAAGACTTGGTATGTTATCATTTCTGTTTGGCAATTTACTTCCGTTTTCAGCACTAACAGGGCAGATGAATGGCAAAAAGTACCCGTACGTGGTCGTGGTCGCGGCCGTGGCATGAAGAACAAGAAAATTGAATAATTATTTTAACATGAAGGCACTATTTTTTTACACTATGACTTCATCCAAGGGTAAATTGGATCTTCACTTATAAAAAATTCCTTGTGTCTGCAATATTTTTTATTCATTGATTTATTACAATAAAAGCTATCGTTGCATTGTTGAGTATTTTGTGCGCTTCTTCTTAGATGGTTGAGCACCAATAATACCCAGTGTATCTGAAGAGGCTGATATATTAGGCATGGAGCTTGGACCATCTTCACTTACTTCACTAAAACTGAAATTTATTTATATGTAGCTTGGAGTCTAAGTAGCTTAGAGTCTAAACACTGTTTATCATACTCATCAGTTTCCAAAGTATGCAATAACTGGAATCCTGTTGCTAGTGAAGCAAATTCTGCCTGGCCTTCTAAAGTAGGATGCATTTGTACCTCAACAACATCCTCTTCTTCCTCATCTAACTGATCACCAAATCTGGAACATTCACAGGTAAATGCAATTGAATGTGATTGGCAAAATTTTACTTACTTATTGCCATCTTCTTTGTTGTCATTATTTTCAGGCTGTAAGGAACTCTGATATCTATCCACAAGTTTCTGGCATCTGTTGTGCAACGTAGTTGTGTACTTCAACACCCTGTTTTGATAATAATCATGAATTCCTTCATGTCCAATACCTATCTCATTCAGAACACGTTCTGCATAGTCCTACAAATAAAGTTCTTGTTACAATGTTGTTATAAGGAGATGAAGGAACATACAGGGAAGATGGTTTTGCCCTGATATTGTTTCATGCCCCAAGATGATTTCATTTTCATGCTAATTGTCTTCAAGTAATCTTCCAAAACTTCAGTCATAAAGAGGAGAACATCACTATGTGTCTCTAAAACCATAGTTGTTATAGACTGCATTCTCATCTATAATAAATTAATGTTTACTTTCATAACCAATGTGGGCAAACATAGTGGCTACAGATTGCATCAAAATCTTTTTGGCAACTGCATGACTTAGTTCTGGTTGTATCACTGGTTTTCCTTCACTAAAATCCGTTTTTACCTTTGGAATATAATTCAAGTTATTTGGCACATGTGTGTAGTATATTTCAGGTGGCTCAGGAATCTTTGGTGTGTCTTCTTCAGATTGCAAAATAGTTAAATTTGAGTCTGAGATTTCTGCCATAAAATTCATTTGATCTGTTAATTCTGCAGAGAATTTATGCAGTGATATTCCATACAGCATAATAGGATCCATTGAATTTACTCTAAAACAGTAATATATTAACTAATTTAGTCACATAAATAATATTGTGCTTCTAGTTACGTTAAATGTTCTACTTGGTTGTCATTGTCTTCTATGTCAGAGTCAAACTCTGCTAGGCAGAAATTATTCATTGACCGTTCTATATCAGCAGATACATCAGGAACATACTTCTCCGTGGCATCTTTAATTTCGCCCCACAATTCATTATTATTACTCATGGTTTATTGAATAAAGCGGCTTCTATCACACACTGAGAAACTCTTCGTCAGAACGCAATGTAGGCAACTTTGCATACCATAAGTAAGAGACGTAATTTCAAAAATAAACAAATACAAACATCAAGTCATCAAAATGAAGCAAGCTCTGTTTATTACAATGTGCACATCATTTAATGATTTATTTTACAACATCCAATCAAACATCAAACAATTCCATGGCTGGTATAAAACATAAATCTTACCCTTACATTTGAAGTCTGCTAATTGAAACACCATGTTGTTTTACATTCGGGACAATCTTGTTTGTACCAAACGTAATTGATTCACCACGCGATCTGTATTTGGTTTGCTGTAAAGAATTGACAGTAAACCAGCCACTGTATCCATACAAAGAGCAACAATTTTTCTCCTAAAAAAATATAACGAATCTTGTTGACCATTCCAACTTTTCTTCTTCAAGGAAGAACTCACCGGTCAGCATTGGTATATTTATCCTGAGTGGAGATGAAAGCTTGAATAACTGCGCCAATTGCCTCAGAAAAGTGATTTTCATTTGTTTCACTAGACCAAAAATTGTCTTTTGCTGCAGATGCCATAGCACTAAATAAAAATCACATGAATAAACACAATCGAAAACATAAAACAGTTAGAGATACTTACTTATTATATGATGATATTAAAATTTCTACTGAGAAGTCTAAGCTCACAAAAAAATTGGGTACCAAAGATGTATCAGCTTTGAGTTGGGCACTAATTCTCTCCAATTCCAGCACCAAATAATCTAAAATGCACAAATTCTAAAATTAAATATGCATACAGCAATTTGTTTGCAAAATATTATCGTACCTAAAGGTACACAGCTTCCAGATCCTTTATAGATTTTGATCAAACCCTTAATTTTGGACAAAATATGAATCAATGTGTCGTTTCCATATGCACTAGCTTTCTGCAATTCATTCTGAATGATATTCCTCCAAATGTTCTCAATAAGCAGAGTATCTGAGTATCCAGCACAGTTAATAATGGCTAATTTGCACTCCCACAATTCAAACTTCTCAGCAAAGTCTTCATATAGTTGTGTAATTTCAAATAGTTTACCGTTGAGCAATTGTTCAGCCATTTCCGCATCAACATGGCGACCTTTCAATAAAATAACAGCATCCAGTACTCTTTCTTGCACTTTGGCTACTTCAAGTTTATCCTCCAATTCACGAAGGAAGACGCCTAAGAACTGCGCGTAGCCTACTTTATCACTTCGCATGCACATTAGTGCACGAGCCAAGTACGTGAGACGATCCCGAAGAACTAAACCATTTCTAAAAGACATAACGCAATGTAAAGCATGTCGCAATCGAGGATAAGTGGAATTGCTTACTCTCCAGATGATGCCAACGCATTAAGGACACGTGCTGCTTCTGCATGATTGTTGTTACTCTCGTAATACTTCCACAAAATATCCATCAATGGGATGTTATTGGGATTACGCTGGGATGCTTTTACGAGGAAAGTTTCGAGAGTTGTTTGTTGAACACCAATAAGTTCGCCGTTCATTTGCTTGTTCATCATCCATTCGTAAACAGCAATGTGTAATAACTCGTCGTTTTCGCGAAGAATTTCGGAGATAATTTTCTTAGTCTGCGGAATACAGGAATTGCCAGATAAGTTGTGTTGGTCTTGTACGTTGTACTTACAATTTGGCTGCCTGTGGTCTCTTGTGGTGGCTCTCCCTGTCCACTAATATTCTTAATTTGCGAATCACTGATCACATAAACACAATCCAGCATTGCGACTATCTCTTTATATACTTCCATCCGTCGCAGATAAAATTGATATGCATCTTCATCATTCTGATCTGCACTCTTGTAGAAATGCACAGCAATATCTTCCGGATCAAACTTCTTCGCGCATGTGACACAAAGTTCGACAACTGCTTGATAAGCCTTTAGCGTTGTGAATTGCGCGCATATCTCCGGCAAATTCACATTTGGCGCTACATTTTTACAAAGTGCCAATGCTTGATGCAGCAACTCCTCACGTTCATCGATGTTCATGACGTTCTTGGCTGATTTTAGCATCTCATTCGCCTGTTAGAATCAATAAAAAAGTAAATCAATTTCATTGGTATCAGAACAACATACCAAAAGCGGGCATGAACCATTAACCAAGCCCATTGTCAAAGTATTCATTAGTCAAAAACTTCTACTTCATTTACCTTGGAACATGCAGCATCTTCTGCTTTGTAGAGACTGGGACAAGTGTCCCGCAATTTCGCAGAGATGGAATCGACTGAGGCATTGTCTCCTAGATAACTGTTGATCAGCGAATTGATCAAATTACAGCAGATTTCATGTCCGAAAAGAAAGACATCTTTGAAAGTGGTATTCTGAAGCAGTTGTTGGTGATTCGCAGACAAACTTTCCATTAAGATGTGGAACTGGTGTTGTGTTAGAATTTTCCAGAGCCCAATAACTTGTGTCGCATGGTTAACGAATACTTTGAGGGATTCAAGAGACTGACGTTCTTCCAGTTGTGCATCTTGTTGAGTTAATCTGGATCTGGAATGCTTATTTGCATCAAAAGACTGCGCATATTTCCCCGGACAAATTGTAAGTTGTGTGTTGCGTTGCAAGAAATTGCAGAGTGATTCCAGATGGCAAAGGATCCATGCGCAGTTTTCGTTATCAATTGCGCTGGTTAACTAAATAAAAAAAGAGCGATTAATATGATTGTAAATCGGCGAACCACTAGTTGTACGCACATAAAATTTCTTGCTGTCGAAAGTCATCTTCTCGACACATCTCAAGTTCCAAATTGGACGGAGAATTCTTCCAACATACAAATATAAACCATTGTGCTTCGAAGAGAAATAGAACGGACAATTTGTATCATACAAGGCATTAGTCCCCATTAATTGTGGATTTTGAGGCATTGGCACAAATGTCTGATTTTGGTTTATTGGAGTGCCATAAAATGAAGGCCTGAACGTTTGATTTGGTGATTGAGTTTGCTGCATTTGCTGCTGATAAGGCGCCATTGGTGTAGACATTAAGTTAGGTAAAAATACTGAATTTCCAACTGGGAAAAAACAATATAATAGGGAATTATCCAGCCCAAGTTATTAATAACTAAATAAACACAACTTACATTGCTGTGTTTGGTTAAATTGCGTAGTATTCAAATTCCCACCATACTGTGGTGAAAGTTGTGGTTCTCCTCCAAAAATAAAGAACGCGGTCGTTGCATGTTCAGACAATTCTGCATTCTGTGGAGATTCTAAACTAGCCAGAATCAAACTAGTCGCACACGCTTGATCCTCCTGTTGAATACTAAAGAAGGCCTTCAAGATATCAGTATTCAAACCTCGAGTATCCAGCAACAGCCGTTTCAACAAATCAACCGGACGTTGCTTAATCAAAATATGCGCTCCTTGTGCAGTAAGAATAACATATTTCCTGGGAGGTTCCGAATGTTGTCGGACTACCAATGGCGGTATTTGTTGCGTTGGTTGGAGGAGAATATTAGTTGGATATTTAACTTCAGCCAAGGCCAAAACAGGCCCATCTAAGTCAATTGTTGTGGTTGCTTCCATTAAGCTGGGACAAAACGGAAACAGATCAGAGCTAAGACACCAAATTGTTTCCTTCTCGGCAACTGTGGAAACCATAACAACGGTGCGTTCTCGATAATTTGCCATGTGAATTGCACGTGGGCGGTAATGGGCACTTGCGGAGTATCCAGGAGGAAGACGTACATGAAGAAGAGCTAATGTTGTTGGACGAGGTGTGGGTAGGCTTATCTGCGATTGTGTGAATGTTGTGAAGTAGAGTCGTACACCACTTTGTGTAATGGCGACGAGATGAATACGAGCTGATTCTGTGAGTTCCACGGCAGATATAGAAACAATAGGATGGAAATTTTGACTGTCCAGTGTCCTATAAATGCATACATTGTCTAATTAACTTTCAATACAATTAAAAGTATGAGAAAGCTCTTACTTTACAATGGAATGTGCTTGATGCACAATATTATTTTGTGTCAACTTTCCAATTCGATTCAATGAAGTTCCACTCTCTCCTAAATCATACGCTTCAACTGATCCTTTTTCAGTTAGGACGTATAAAATATACCGTGTATCATCCACAACAATTTGAATGACTGAATCTTCGCTCACCATTGCTGCATACGCAAAAGATGGCACAAGAAATGCCAGTTTACTAGTTGAGTGATTAATTTTCTTACATCTTTTGCCAAACCAACTACTTTCTGCCTGCAAACAATTGAATTTTACTTGCTCTGACACTTAGTTGCCCAAAATCACCTACTTGATAAGAAATCTCATACAAACATCCATCTTTACTTCCATAAAATAATCTCCCTGTGTTGCTTCCAATAAAAGTGGTCACAAGTGATCCATCAGTAGGAATAGAAAACACCGGGTCCGAAAACAATTGAATCTCCTTCATTGAATTGTCTTCATCTGATGTAAAAGTTACACCTAGTACAACAATATCCACAGCAGTTGCCAATACCAGTAAATGTTTAACAAAGTTCTGAAAAACAGCATGTTTTGGTTTAACAAGTCCTACACTGAGAATTGTTTCATTCAGGCCGTCGTAGTAGGAGACATCTCCTCCATCTTCAAAAGTCCAGAGATAGATATCACTGTCGATCGTTAACCACGCGCGGTTTATCTCTGGAAAGAGACCCATCATACAATGGCATTGCATATCTATATACAAGTTAAGAAAACGCGGAATATTTCTAACAAGAATACAAACTATATAAGCCAGAGAAGGATACGATTAAAATGTTCCATTATTTCAGCTGGCATTGGCACTCTACTAATAGTTTTCATCTGTGTTTTGCTAGCCAAACCAGGTGGCAAACCACTAAGGATTGGGTAGTCATGGTCTGAAAGGCCACTTGCTGTAGTAGTGTTTTGTTGGTTTCCAATGTTTAGCTGTTCCAGGAGTGTTGGTGCTGTGTTGTCCTTCATTAAACATCTATCCAGAAACCGTGCTGCTTGTTGCAATGCGTCGATATTATGCATTCGGGAGTTATCCACAGTTTGATCCAGGGTAATTTGTGGAATACTCATTTTGTTTCTAAACCAGAGTAAAAATCTAAGCATAAATTGTAAGATACAACATCGAGTATTAAACATTACCTGTTGATGCGTGTTTTGAGTCGAGATTGTAGTAGGATGATCAAGTTTTTGTACAGAGCACATTCAAGTTATTATTGAGATATTCACAAGATGACTGACTACTAGAATTACCTGATCAAACTGAGGAATGTTGAAAACTTACAAAAATCACAAAAATGCGTCCGTGCCGTGAATGCCGCGCTTCGCAGCGGTTAACTTAATTAGGTTAGAAAATCAAACTCGTTGGGTTGTAGAAAGCATGCGTAATAATCAATGAAAGTAAAAGCAGAAAGTATAATTTAAAAATGTACGTGATGTACATGATTGAAAATTTTATTTCCGCTGTACTGTAAATATTGCAAGAAATTTGATACCAGAGCGAATGGAGTTTATCCTCTGTGAAACATGATTCAAAAGGAACCTGATTTGCCAAAGTATTGAAGTTTCTGTAGTTGCATACATCATACTTATTCATTTCTTCAGTAAAAGAAGAAATATCGTTGTTGTTGTTTAAATATAAACCAACATAATAATTTATTTAATTTGACTAGATATGCTAGTTATTATAATATATACAAATCGTTAACCACATATATACACACACCTAACCACATGCAATTCAAGTAAATTCAGAATGCAATTCAAACAATGAAAATTGTGAAACAACTTTAAATATATCTTGCACAATTACAACATATTCAAATATACATTCAAGATAAAGTATCTTTAACAACAAAGTAATAGGTCCAATAAATAGCATTACAACTACAGCTTCTTCTTCCAATTGGAGACTTGTTAATGCGTGTTTGTTTGGATTTTAATATTAATTATTGTCCATACTTATAATAAAATATTAACCGTAAGTGTTACCACTATTTAACCTGCATTTTGATCTGCTATTTTTCTAAATTGTAGGAGAATTACTAAATTTGTGAGAACACTTCCAAACATCTGAAAACAAGCAGAATGCAAGCTTTGGAATATAATCAGACTAATTCGAATAAATCAATTAATTTCCTTACTCCAAGCAAAAAATTCCAACTGATGTTGAACAATCCACACACTGAGAAGTTATTTCGTTGATACTGGACTTGTAGATAAAACATTCCACGCTATTTGATAAAAAAAAATTATGATTAGTAAAGAACCAAGTAGAATATCTTTGTTTCAACGTATCTGATATTTATTGTATTGAGATGAGTTTACTTTCACACATACCGATACCTATTGTACTTATAAATAGATGTATAATGTATATTTGCTTGTTAACACTTCAAATTGGTGCTTTAGAGTCTATCAGAGAGCCATGCATTCAATACAGATGAGAGAAGGAATTGTTACGTTTGGATTTATAGTAACATTTTCCTACAAAGGGAAGTAGAAATGTGTTTGAATTAATTAGTTTTTGCAGAGATTAAGTTCTTATTGTGTAACTACATATGCAATTTTGATGTTCTACTAAATGTTTTGGCATATCTGAAAACTGCGAGTGCAGTTAAGAGAGAAATAATATTTTGATGATGGTGGAACGCTCGGATGAAAATGGCCTCTGCTTTGAGTAGAGGTAAACACTTTTCAATAGCTGGAGAAAACTAACGCAGATTTTGCTCCGATTGCAGAAGTCTATTGTTTTGTGGATTTCTCTTTGTTTTCAAGGTTTCTAGCAATATTCCAATTTACTATTTGCACGTGCACGTAAGATGCCCTCACCAACTTTGCGTTCCACCATATAAATTGACTTTGTTCAACTTACAGCGCTGGCGCTATGTTAGAAAGCGACAACATGTTTAATGGAACATTAAGAAGGTCCATTAAAAGATTTAAAAAATGACAGAAAGAACTAATTAGATTTTTGATTGATAATTGTGACGTTGATTTACATTGCGTTATATGTGAGATGTTGGAAGCAACAAACCACTTACCGAACGTTTTCGATGTTTGATGTTTATAACATCAAATCAATCATCATCATGTGTAAACTTATATCAATACAATGAATAAGTAGAATAAGTTGTGTACCTTCAAATGTGAGTTGTTTTGCTTTCTAATTGCTTGCTCATAAAGGACCGCTGTTTTAGATGACTGTAACAATAAGAATAATTAATAGAAGAATTTACACTGAAAAATACCAAAGTCATTGCAAACCGAATTAGCCTCTCAATCTGAAAGTTTGTTATTCCTATTCTACTCGGAAGAGTATTTGTTAGTATTATACACTCCCACAACATATAAATAAATTATTGTCATCTAGCATAGAATTGATTAAAAAGCTTCTCACATCATGGTATAACGTAAATAAAAACAAAACACAAAAGGGCTGCTTCTAAAAAAATTTATGCACTCTGCAGTGTAATTTTGTATGTAAATGTACCTCGTCAATACGTCGTTCATGGAAATACAACATCAACATTACTTCACCTAGCATGGATGCAATCCAGCAGAGATTATACTTTCCTTCAGCTCCAGCATAAAAATACGCATAAAACAAAGCCATAATACACGATATATATGTATAACTCAACTTCCATAATAAATATCCACCGAATCCATAGTTCATCAAGTGACATTGCTCCCATAAACCTTCAATCAAGTTCCGTTTGAATTCCACGTCATTACGCTTTACAATCCATCTGTTATCTTCTATAACGTTATCTAACCATTTATTGCAATCCTTGTATTGTTGATAAATCAAGCTTTCAAATACACAAAACAAGGTAAGATGAAAGATGCTCGTAATGTAACCACAAATGAATCCGGAGTATTGCAACATTGAAAAGACAGGATAAGGAGCAAATATGTATAGGAAACAATCACCAATACATTGCGATATATACGAAAGGATTAAAAAACAACCTAGTAACAGAAATACGTAGGAATTCAGGGGTTTAATTTGCCTGCTTTGCAAGTTGGTTCGTATTAAGTGGATTATTCTTGGGATTGCAAAGGAGAGTCGTTTGGAGGTTAAGCAAACAATAGTTATTAGTGCTGAATAAGATATTTTCTGAAAGAAGTGGAAGAGTTTTTCGATTAGATCTGGGATCTGGTAAGCTGGTTGAACGCAGAAGAGAATATACCAGACGTAGGAAGGAACTAAATGTTGACAAGCTAATAAGAAGAGGTTTAAGCATTTTAAGATGTAAGAATGCCATTTTGTTGGCAGGACACATGGAAAATGTGGTAATGATAAGATGGTTACCTGGATGAGGAATAGTTTTAGAAGGAACAAAATTGGTTTGAAAGTTGTTATTTCTATGTTTGACATTGTTGCACTAATGGTAATCGATTTTTATTGCGCTTGATAATATTTGGTGTGCAATAACAATTCAACGTAGAGCTTAATAATGCATTGATGATTTGATAAAGTTAATGTAATGGGTTGTCGAAGTAAATAATTAATGTATTGTATAGAAGCTTTCTAATTAAATTTCTTAAGTTTTAGTGCAAATGTTGGCAACACAGGAAGGAAAAGAGTTTATTACTGGAGTTTTGTATAAACAGCGATAAAGTAAACAATAATTACCTTTGAATTATTAAATTTTGTTTTCATAGTTTGTTTCTTTATGTAATATTTATCTACTTATTTTTTAAGAATTCCAACATTTTCAGTCTAATACTATATAAAAAGAAAAATTTGTTAAATTATTAAAATGGTGTTAAAATAATATCAATATAATAATAGCTTCTGTATCTATATGCCAGGTTCCATAGTATATGATTGTTAGTGTACTGTTACCTATGCCGATCATAGACACCGTAGTCTACCTCTGACCATAAGTCTCTCGATGATTGAACCATGTGTTCGGGAGGATGATTCCAACCACATACTTCCAATGGAGGTGTTGGCAAGATTTGAATCCGCGATCTATCTATTTGCAAACCTATTAGCTGTCATTTTAATTAACTTTGGATATATACGAATGATAACTACATTTTGTTTGTTCCACTACATTAAAATATGTCCTCATAATTCGTTTATTTGTCCCTAACTAATCAGTAATCAGAGAATGGAAAAAAGGAATTACTTAAACTAATTGACTACTACTTATAAACATGTCTAATCATAAAGTCCTCTATCTAACTAGTTATTATCTTAGAACATCTAAATTGGAATTAACATTTGGTGTATTTTGGGTTGCATAGTTAAATTAGCGTTGCTTTGAAAGATAAGATTGTTAGGACAATTGTTAGAACCAACAATATTTCAACGCAGACCAACAGCATCCAACTCCAACTTGATGAATTTTGCACAACCAACTAATAATAAATCTATCAAAGAACTGTTAATTTTCTAACTAGAGGTCAATGCGTATTTTCATTAGAAAATTTTAAAACAATTTCACACTTCACTGAATATTTCATCTTGTTCTTGTTGTCGATATATTGTCTTCTTCAGTTACTCATCATAATTTAGGTTTAAGCTTATTAGCTCTATGCAATCGAATTAGTTAAATATGCAGCACACGCGGTAGTGTCGTGGTCGTCTCAGGTGATGATATGAGGAAAACCCGCGATGCCATGCGATAATTCACGACCTTTGCACCTCCGACGCGAGGGCCACAAAGAAAGACACCGAGGTCTAATGGCTACAGATCCTGGAAATTGTATGACAGTCGACACTCCACCACCGACCGAACAACATCTACTGCAAGTTACTCTCTTTAAGAAAAACAAGAAAAACAGCATAATGCCAAAGATATGCACATATATATAATTCAGTCTAAATAATTCGTACAGTAACATTTTAATTTCTTTCATGGACCTTCCTAATATTCAATTAAACATGTTGTCACTTTCTAACACAGCGCCAGCACTGTAAGTTGAACAGAATCAATTCGTTTAGTGGAACGCAAGTCTGGTAAAGACATCTTAAGTTCATGTACAAATAGATGATAAATTAGAATATTGCTAGAACTCTAAAAAACAAAGAGTAATCTATAAAACTATAGATCTCTGCAAAAGCAGCAAAAACTGCGCTATTTTTATTCAGCTATTGAAAAGTGTTCACATCTGGTAAAAGTAGAGGCCATACCTGTCCGAGCGTTCCAACAACACCTAAAAATTACTTCTCTCTTAGTTACACTCATAGTCTTCAGATGTACCAAAATATTTAGTGGAACATCAAGAATCCACAAACTAATAAATATAAATCCAAACGTAACTAATTCTTCTTAAATCAAATCAATATATGCACATTTAAACCTATTTGAGTTAATTTTCTTACTTTATCTCATTACTCGCTATATTCCACACGCATACATATATACGCGGTTCTCATAGACCCTGTAAAGGAACTGACTAAACCCGGAAGCGGATTAGCAGAAGATTATGCAAAGTCATGAAAGGTTTAAGGATTACCCGCTACTGTTCTGCATTCCACGAGATTAATGCAGTCAATGGAACCATTCACTGTTCAGTAGACTTTAAAGGGTCCAATTAGAATCCTTCAACTAAAGAAGGCAATATACCAAAAATATTTTTAAAATATCAAATATTTGTTTTATGCCAAAGTATACTTAATTCAATAAAATGAATATCAAACACTTCGTAACCAAGATCAACGAAACACTTCAGGAAACTTTTAACAACTCACCTTTTCTACTATGGCGTCTGCCGTTCCCAAATGCCCCCAAATCCCAGAAAAATTAGACCAAGTCCATGGTAGACTTGACACAAAATATCTTCCTTCGCTCAATGCTTCAAACAGATAACTTATCAAAGATATAAATGCAGTGAGCCATTTTCCGATGACATAAACAGCCATTGTTGAACTATGATCTTCCAATACTTGATTTAATAATAAATGGCACTTTGCCATATGCACCATTAGCTTACCATTATTTGTACTATCACTTCTGGCATGATTCTCCAAGACAACATTCATTTTCTTATATTTCTCTAGCGCATAAAACAAAATGGACGACATAAAAGAATCACCTATTACCATTGATCCATAAGTGAAACAAACATAAACTAGAAATACTGGATTTGTTTGGTACCAAGAGAATTCATAGGAAATGTTAAATATACCAATCAATATCTGTTTTAGTCCAATCCAAACGTAATTTGATGCGACGGTGTTTCGTTGGAAGCAGACATGTAATACCCGTTTCATTTGCTTAATTTGGGATTGTTCAACTTGTTCAGAATCAGTGCTCAATTCAAGTTGATAATTGTGTAATAAATATTCAACTTGTTGCAGTTTGGGCAATGCTCGCATTAGAAACTTGTAGCGCATCTTTGAGAGCAAAACAATGTGGAAAATCACACAGAAAATACCAAGGCATATAGTCACAGCGAGATATCTTGTAATAATATCAGGAACTTGAGATACATATACTATAGACGCCATAAGTATATTGATAATAATGAATAATTTAACTAAATAGTATATAACTTGCACACAACACTGTTTTAATGCTTTCTGCTCAAGATATTTGCATTCGCAGCTGAATGCTTTCTCTACATTAAGAAGAAGTTGAAAATATTCACGCACGTTGTCTGTTACTGTTGTCAAAGGCATGCCTGCCTATGCATTAATTCATCGAAAAGAAGTAATATGAATGTGTTTGTCTCAGTTTATCCTCTTAATGTGTTGTTTTTATCGATTCCTATGTTAATTAATCAACGACCAACTTACATAATTACACTGTTCGTTAGCAAAACAAGTCGACGATGGCCTTGATATATATTCTAGAAAATTTCATTCTGAATCCTAACGGTGTAATCAGTTTTGCCCTCATTGTCCCAGTTAATTTCCAATCCAATCCAAAATTGCTCACATCAAATTCAGGGTTTCCGCAATATCAGACAAAGGAAGTCATAGAATGCCTGGTTTATTTATGTTAGATATTTTTGTGCTAATATTTGTTATTGGCATTAAATGAGATCAAATTTCTCAGAAGAGTGAGTGTAAAACATGAAAATTGGTACAAGAACAATGGTAATTTCAATTGCAAGCAAGACGCATGGAAAATAATTACAACCTCATAATCACTCTTTTTATTTCTGAAATTCAAATGTTGTATGCCTTAGCTTTTACTTTATATTTTATTAAGGTTTTTTGTTAATTCCATATTTAACTGTGGCGATTCCACAAAACGTCCCAACGGTTGTCCCTTTATAGATGAAGAATCAGTCTCTTGCCCATAGGCAACACAATCAAGTAAAGACCAAGTAGGGATAATCAATGCACAAATGACATCGTTTTGAATCTTAATTACACGCACCGGTTAAATTGCCTTTTTTATTATCACAATACCCCAAACCTTCGTTATCAGGAAATTTCAACGTAGTGGCATTGGGGACTTAGAAGAAAATCCCTCAAATTATCGACAAATTCGCGCTTTTACCTTCACTTGCCGAATAGTGAGTTTTGTTACATTCATTCCAAACCTTTTATAAAATACTCTAGTTATCTTGGTTAATAAAGGTCTGATATTCAATGTATTGGGATGAGCTTGCTTTGGCACTTACTGAATATTTGATGTTATAAAAATAGTTTTGCCATGTTGACATCTGAGGTTTATGTGAAAATAATAGTTAAATGATAATATTGCTAGAAATCTAGAAAACAAAGAGTAATCTACAAAACTATAGACCTCTGCAAAAGCAGCAAAATCTGCGCTATTTTTAATGAGCTATTGAAAAGTGTTCACATGTGGTAAAAGTAGAGGACATACCTGTTCGAGCGTTCCACCAACACCCAAATACTATTTCCTTCTCAGTTGTACTCACAGACTTTAGATATGCCAAAATAATTAGTGGAACATCAAAAATGCCTATATAATTACACCATAAGAGCTTAATCTCTCAGAAACTAATTAATTCGAACAAATTTTTACTTCTCTTTGCAGGAAAATATTACTACAAGTCTAAACATAACTATTTCTCTTCAAATCTGTGTAATATATGCACACCTATTTGACTTATTTCATTAATTTATTCCATTACACGCCATATTCCACATAGGTTCCCATGGTCCCCTTAAAGGACTTAAAGAACTACCGCCCGAGCATTAGCATAGAATTAGGCAAGGTCGCAAGGGGATTAACCGCTACTGTTCTGTACTCGACGAGATTATTGCAATGCGGGCAATGGAACCACTCGTTCACTGGAAGCTATAATTGAACGGCAACATGCCGATAAAGTTTTCATAACATCGAACAGTAAGTGTTAAAGTAAACAAATCTTTAAGATGTCAATACTTTATGTGTAAAATATGCCAAACACCCCAAACTCAGTCATAACTTACATTAAATACTCATTAAAAATCGCATCAGCCGTCACACAATTACCTAATGAACTGCTTATTTAAAATACCCTGCTTCGGTTTAGTTGTGCCTTCCTTCTTCTTCTTACCCACATCCTTAGTGAAGCATTTCCACAGCCTTAAAGTTTCATCAGCTCCAGCAGACATGACCGTAGAACCATCCGGCGCCATTGCAAGATGTAGCACCCTGGCCGTATGTCCCATCAACTCCGCAACACGTGTCATCGCTGGATACTTCCAGATGACCAATTGATTATTAGCAAAACCATGACCAGAGACGAGCTCCTTGTAGTTAATCGACCAAAGCAACGCACAGACTTGTGATTTGGTATCCACCGCACTAATCATTGAACCATTGTTACAGTTCCAGAAGCGAATGTGTCTGTCGGCGGTCCCGCCGCCGCTAGCAAGAATATGAGGCTGCCACGGACACCAAGCCAAAGCTTTGACTGCGGCCAAATGTGCTGTGAATGTATACAATGGGGTGGTGCTAGTATGACAGGCTCCGGAGACAGCGACAAATACATTTAAAACATTGTCATTGCCGCCAGAAGCTAGGAATCGTCCATCGGGAGACCATTTGAGTCCACAGACCTCTTCAGTGTGTGCACCAGTGACAAAAGTGACGATATGGTCACGTTGACGAACATCATGGTGAATGATTTGTCCGCTTCTCGATCCACTTGTAAGGATGTAGTTATTCCAGGCGAGAGCCCCAACACGGCCTGAATGTCCGTCCATAATGCGAAGTCGTTTAGATTGTGAACAGTCCCAGAGTTCGACAGTACCGCTAACAGTGCCAACAGCGAGATAGTCGCCCTCTTGTACCCACGCCACAGAGCACACATAGTCATTGCCTTCCATTTGAAGAAGACAATCAATTTCTCCACTTCCTAAGATATTGTTAAGAGAAGAAGAGGGAATTGTATTGTAATAGTTGTAACAAAAACCACTCAATAGTACATACCTGCATTCCACAAATAAATTGTAGATCCAAGGGCTGCAGCTAGAATGTTATTATTGCTCCAGTCCATTAAATTGAGATAATAATCATCCACAATGTCAGGTGCATCCAAGATTCTGTCAGGAGCCTGTGGGATGTATCTGGATGCATTTTTCACAGATGCAGGGGTGCTTACTTGACTGTATAGAACTTTCATAGGATTCTGGAAACCATCAGGGGCACAAGCAGCTTTCTTTTGAAAAGATAAAACTCTCTGCTTGTTTATGTCCAAGCCTTGAATGCTTTCACACATCACCCTCTGCCAACAAGAAAGAATCCATATATTACAATTGCCTACAACTTTCAATTACACAATACTCACCTGCATTTCTTTCTGTGTTGGACTTTCAATGTCAGTGTCATGAGTAATTTTATAATGAGCTAACTCAAAGTTGGTGGCACTTCTGGATGGAATAAATCTATCACCGCCTTGAATCGGTGTCTTGCCACCTTTGTTAGGCGTTGTTCCTTTTAATCGACTCGGAGATTTTGACATTGAAGGCGTCTTAGGGCTTCGTCGTTTCAAAACATCACTACCAACATTACGCCTTGAAGGCGACTTGTTTAGGCTGGAGCTCATTGTAACGTTTTTCGAGGAATTTAACGAAGAATTCGATTGCTCTAGAGCCTTCTTCTGCCATCGAGGCATGGGCCCTTTCGTTATAGGTCCATCTAATTTCAACATACTCGTATATTCGTTCATGTATTTAAATTGTGCCATTGTAAGGAATTGCTTTTAATCAGAAATCTTAGCGGACACGTCCAATTGTATTGCACGATAATTCCAAGCAGAGCACATGCGGCAACACGTGTAAAAAACAGTGATAAAATGTGTAATTATTAACCGCTAAATCGCGGACAAAATGTGAAAATCGTGTAAATTGCACTTGTAGATTGGTCGTTTTAATAAAAAAAAACCGTTACGTTTTAAACATGTTCAACGGCTACTAACGACTGGCACAATTTGCAACTGATTTGTCAGATGAAACTTCCGGAATGAAGGCGTTACGAAGATGCTCGTAAAAACACGATCACTTTAGACGTAAACATGAGTATATTTGAAACGATGTATCTTATTTTACGAATATATCTCTAAAATATACTTCTGGAATATTTTACTATTAAGTAGAAACAAAATTTGCAAAGGGCTCTTTGTAATACTAGATATATTTTATTATTTTTGTACACTCAACCAAAGAGGTTAAGATTTATACTTATTTATTTGTTTCATGAAGTGTATTGTTATTTAACAATAGAAATAAGTTATTAGAATGAACAAAATGTGTAATTTTGCAATCAGTGTAAATATTGTGTGTATGGACTATTATTTACATTCTCCTACTAAAAATTTGGATCTTTTTATTTCTGAATTTAGAGCAACAAAGGTTGAAAAAGTACCAATACTAAGAATATATGGTTCAACATTGGAAGGTAAATATTACATCTTACAATAATAATATTACAGTAGTAATGATTTATTTTAGGAATTAAAACTTGTGTGCACATTCATGGAGTCTTCCCATATTTCTATATTCCTTGTGACAAAGATTGTGACAATCTGAGTGCAGTATCATATCAATTGGCTTCAGCAGTTGATAAAGCAATTAACATCACATTGAACCAAACAGCATCTAGTCAACAACATATTTATAGTGTTACCATAGAGCAGGGCATGTAAGACATACATTTGCAACATTTTACCTTTAATATTTGATAGTGAATGAAATTCTAGGCCATTTTATGGATATCACCATGAAGAACAAAAGTTTTTCAAGTTGTCCTTTTACAATCCAACAATGGTAAAAAGGGCCAGTGCATTGCTTCAAAGTGGTAATATATTAGGCACAGTGTTTCAACCATTTGAATCCCATATTCCTTACAAACAGCAATTTATGATTGACTACAATCTGTTTGGAATGAATTTCGTGCGATTTGCCAAACCCAAATATCGAGACGATGTTACACACAAAAAGCAAAGTGTTTGTCCATTAGAATTCGATATTCTTGCAGCTGATATTCTCAATCAATACGACGTTGTTCCTGGAAATGTTGCCTGTAATCCAGGAATTCAGTACATCCGAGATGAAGAAACAAAACGCGATGAGACGCCCATAGATGACAAGATTGAAAGGAACCTCACGCAAAATAGAATTAATGTTGAACCCACAGTGACAGACTTAAATTATAGAGATAAACTCCGACTTTTGTTAAAGAGTAGAGGTTCTCAAAGAAGTGGAAATATGTCTATGAGTTCAGCTTCATTCTTAGATATCTCTATGTTAGATAATACCCAATTAGAAGAACATGCTGAATTATTTCTGAATATGTGGAAAGCAAATCAAGAAGTGAATACTGAAGATGATGATGTTTTGGACAGTGATTGTATATTATCACAAAAGAATCAGAAGTCTAATGAATGTAAAGTTGATGCTAATGACACTGAAGATGATTTAAACTTTTCTTTAATTGATTTAGTTAGCACTCTGGATAAAATTGAATTTAACACAGATATTCTACCTAAAACACCCATTGAGAATAAATAAATGAGAATTGTTTTCTAATTTTACTTTTGGAGCAGAGTTTATGAAATGCTTTCAATATTTCTATTTCGTAAAAGTCGTTAAGGACAACTTCAAAAGTTTGCACTGAGATCCGCAAAAACTAGGCAATCAATACAAGTTACGAGTCTTCGTTGATAGTTATTGCGAAATTAACTAAATTGGCAGAATCGAACATTGGAATTTTACGAACTTTTAGGTTACTTCTTATGCTTTGCTTTGCATTTTTTAAAGTAATTTTATTTAATTGTTAAGGAACCTTGAATAAACCGCAGTTCACATATTACATATCCTGAACAAGAATGAGGTAATAATATATATGAATTAACGCATTTCAATACTTTTCAATTATATTTATTCATTTTAGGATGTACAACCTTCGTCCTAGACCATCCAATTATGAATCAACAAAGAAACAGGCTTCAACAAAAGCATTCACCAAGAAACAAGGATATAAGCAGAATATAGCTATTCCAAAAACTAATTCTTCAAGTACCAATGCATCATGTTCACTATCAGGTAACTTCTAAAAGTGGTTGTTCATTAGTTTTATAGGTAATAATTTAGCTGCAGGTATGGTAGCTAACAATTCTGAAACATTTATTTCTATGCAATGCAATGGATCGCTTAGTTGTAATTCATCTACATCACATCATTCATTTAATTTGAATGTTGGGAATCATCTGAATGAAACATACTTTCATCCTATTGCTCTTGATATTGAAGGTACAATTTTATATGCATACTTATCCTACTCTACATCTAATCAGGGAAATTCGAAATTACTTGATGTACCAGGAAAGAAGAAAATAGCTGCATTAAATATGCATGATTTATGTAGTTTTTCATCAACATATGAATCACATTTCAATTCTTTATCATCATATTCTATACATTCAACTCAAAACACATCTACTTTCCACAGTGATAGAAATAATAATTTCGAAAAAAGGCAACTGCATAATAGTTCAATAGCCATCAATATAAACCATCAAAGGCAAGAAAACCAATCTAAGAAAGGAAATGTTGTTAAGGATATTACTATTGTAAATAGACAGTTGATACTTCAGGAGAGACTATACAATGCAATTATTAAAGACAGTGAAATACTTAAACGCATAAATAAGGGTTGCAAGCCTCGCTTTCGTACCGTACCCAAAACTGATTCCATTTTAGGATTCAATTATAAAAAGAGCAACCTTAAGATTGATGTAGGACGCATAATAAAACAACTGTATCCTAACACGGAGTGGTGGCATGAGATTTCATCGTCTACAAATATTAAAAAACCACCAAAATTAACTATTTTAGGTAATGTTTCCATATCAAATGTTTGTCTAGAAAACCAAGCCATTGATACTAATTTACAAGAAAGCAGGGATTATCAAAGTGATAGTGGTATATCAAGCGATTATTATACTACCGAAGTAGAATCGGTTAGAGAAGCACCAGTCATACAAAGTCCTTTCGTCGAGTATAAAGCTAAGACTCGACCACCGGTGTACCTTCATCCTGGAAGAGATGGTGATTTTTCGGTTGTAATAGATACATTAGGACCGGATTATTACCCTGTGGTAATAACTCCAAACGAATCAAAATTTAAACAGCCGCATAAGGTTCCGCCAAAGGCCAATTCTTTAAACACAATAATTGAAAGGCGTGTTACTCGTAGTATGACAAAAAAGTCTTCACCTATAACTACTATTTCAAATTCAAATGAGAACCAATTTACTCGTCCAGTTAAAGTTGTTGTAGAACAAATAACCGAGGGAGTTCTTGTAGATTGTACTAGCTGGCCAATTAGTAAACGGAATCAACTCCGACAACTGGATGGATGTTGCGATGATACAAGTGAAGACAACGCGCCGCAAGTGAGAAACATTTGCTCAGATGCAAATGTGATACGCACATCAGAATATGCAAATGTTGAGCAATTTCCAGATACTACAAACCTCACACAAGAGAAAGTAAAGGAAGATTATGTAGCTTCCTTCAGAAAACTTCCCAATGATGTACTTTCAAAGCACCTAGAAAAAACGTCGAGAGAATGTAATATTCCTCAGATGGATGGAACTGGCGATTCATCAAGCGATGAGGATAGTACCCCAAAACGAAAAGCTAGGCCATCTAAAACGCCAAGTTCAACGGAAAAATCAATTTCTAAGTAGGTGCCATTGAAACACTTTAAATGAATATAATTATTTACTTTACGTTTATTTCTGGAATACTAGAGCTACTAGAGAGCTTAATTTTGGTTTAAATCAAACTGTAATCAAAGAGAAAATTGAATGCCGTTTAAGATCTAAAGCTGGTTCTCGCCTGGATAAACATGTGATACCTTTATCTCAAGTCAAACAACAGATTCTTTTAAGAAGAAGTTTGATGTCATCGTTACCTGTATTACCAACACATAATGTTAAGGAGCAAGAGGCGAAAAAGCCTGGAGGTAACTCTCAAATTGCAAATATTGAAATGCAGAGTTCTCTAAATGATTCAAGTGCTATTACTAACGATTTACCAGTACTATTAGAAAATATGGAAGATAGCAATCAATCACATGGATTATTTCCATTGGATGATGCACTGGTTGTAAGACAAGTAGACACAGATGTTGAAGATGCATGCAGTACAGTGTCATCTTCTGTTGAGAGACTCATTACGCCCTATCAACTAAATCAACCACCAGATTATTATAACTATAGTCAAGATGATTTGTTTGAGGGGACATTGAAGGAAAGGACAATGAATCTTAATACGGAAAAAGCTGTACTATGTGTAGAGAAGACTACAAATCAAACAAAAGCTGATCAATATGATAAGCATAAAGGGATGATAGTGCAGGCTGGTCCTTCAAATCATCCTTCGTCATTTGAAAGCGTTGTGTTTTATGCGTTGCCAGAAGAAAACGAGTCGAAACTATTACAACCGAAACAGTCCATTAGTATTTTCGATTTAACATTTCACCTAGACGTTTGTGACTCAGATCTAAATGAATCAGCCATGAAGGACCACCAAATATCCTTTATAACTCCGAAGTTTAAACCACCTTCAGTTCAGCTTATAACAGAAACAATGTCGACATACAATATTCCAGATCATCGCTATCAAGATCCATTCTATAGTGATGCTAAACATTTAAGTGGAACTGTTGATGTCGGGTTTAACACGTTAAGAATTTTGGCGAGACATCAATATGAAGAATTCCGTTCATCATTCAATTCATTGCTTCAATATCAGAGAGCGAAAGCAAGTAGTTTAGGAGTTACGAATCAAAAAGAGTTAAAAACACTGAAATTATCTTATTGCTCTATTAAACCTGTGTTTGTCACTCCTGCAATCAAACCACCAAGTGTAAAAGATGTTAAACTATGGCTTTTAAAGAAGAAACAAACACTTTTCATGAAAAACCAGAGGAAATCCGATGTCTCTGACGGCTCTGAAGACATGAACCCGACATGCAAAGAAGTCCAAGACTATGAAAGCAATGATATGTTGGGATTAACCATTAGTGAACGAATGGAGGGTTGTACCACAAGTCCAACTGTTAATAAAGCAAAGTGGGAGAATAGTCATGCGATTTCTGGTGTATCTTTAAACAACACGCATGGATTTAAGATGACTTTAGAGAATCTTCAGGAAGCCAGATCTTTAGACATTTATCAGTATATTACTTCTCTTGTGCTAGAACTACATGCTGACAGTCGTGGGGACAAGTTACCAGATCCACAGATTGATCCTGTGCAAATTGTTTTCTTCGCATTGGCGAATGATGTACCTGATAAAACGCCATCAACTTCTGGAATGAACATATCGGACATGTCCAGCGGTACTCCAAGAATTCCCAATGCTGCAGAACACTTTTTAAAAGGATTTATCTGTGTAAGTCCAGTTGGTGATATTCTGGCAGGTACAGGTATCGCTCAGGATAAATTCATCTTTACTGTACCGGATGAATTGCACCTTTTTAATAAATTGCTGGAATTGTACCACACGTGGAATCCTGATATTCTAATGGGATACGAAATTGAGCATTCTTCTTGGGGATATCTTATTGAACGTGGGTACGTTTTAGGTCTAAACATGCCTTCGTTATTGTCGCGTATTAAAGATGATGATAAGAGGAAACAACCACATATGACACCTGAAGAGAGGGATCCACAAGAAGAACACTCTCATTTGAAGATAACTGGTAGGATTGTCCTCGATTTATGGCGCATTCTCAAACATGAAATTGCTTTACAAAGTTATACATTTGAGAATTTGGCGTATCATGTTCTTCATGAACGTGTCCCGCATTACTCTCCAAAAGAGTTGACTCGTTGGTGGAACCATAAAAGTAGGAAGTTCAAACATAGAACAGTTAATTACTATTTATACCGCGTTGAAGGTGCCTTCAGACTGATCGACCACTATGATTTAATCGGACGTACCTCAGAATTGGCACGATTATTTGGGATTTTGTTTTATGAAGTCCTCAGTAGAGGTTCCCAATTTAGAGTGGAGTCCATGATGCTTCGACTGGCCAAGCCGTATAAATATGTACCAGTGTCTCCTAGTGTTCAGCAACGTGCTCATATGAAAGCACCTGAGTTTCTTCCACTTATTCTGGAACCTGAATCGAAGTTCTATATTGACCCTGTTATTGTTTTGGACTTCCAATCATTGTATCCAAGTATAATAATTGCTTACAATTACTGTTTCTCTACGTGTCTAGGAAGAGTTGAACATCTGGGAACTGATGAGAAATTTGAATTCGGTGCTTATGAACTAGAAGTAGCTAGAAAATTGGTAGCTAAATATTTAAAGGCGAATTTACTTACAATATCGCCGTGCGGAGTTGCTTTTGTCAAAGATGCAGTCCGCCCAGGCATAGTACCACGTATGTTGAGAGAAATTCTTGATACCCGACTCATGGTGAAGAAATCTATGAAAAACCACAAAGGGAATAAAACATTACAGAAGGTGTTGCACTCTAGACAACTGGGTCTAAAGTTGATTGCAAATGTAACTTATGGTTACACTGCTGCTAATTTCAGTGGAAGAATGCCTGCTTGTGAATTAGCTGACAGTGTGGTTTCTAAAGGTAGAGAAACATTACAAAGAGCTATTAATATGGTGGAGAAACACTCTTCGTGGGGAGCACGAGTTGTATATGGCGACACAGATTCAATGTTTGTTATGTGTAAGGGAAAGTCGAAAGAAGAAGCTTTTAGGATTGGGGAGGAGATTGCTGATGCTGTTACCAATGCAAACCCAAGCCCTGTGAAATTGAAACTTGAGAAAGTTTATCAACCTTGTATTTTACAAACAAAGAAGAGGTATGTTGGATATATGTATGAAAGTACAGAGCAGAAGTTTCCTGAGTTTGAAGCTAAAGGGATTGAGACTGTTAGGAGGGATGGGTGTCCAGCTGCTTCAAAGGTATTTTGATAACGAACTGCCTTATATTTATTTTAACATGTTAGGTGTCTTCTAACTAACATATTTGTATTTGAAGATGTTGGAGAAATGTCTTAGGTTGCTCTTTGACCACAGGGATGTATCTCAAGTAAGAAATTATGTGCTCAAGCAGTTTCATAAGATTCTAACTGGCAGAGTTAGCATTCAAGATTTGACTTTTGCCAAGGAGTATCGTGGGAAAGAGGGATATCGTCCTGCAGCTTGTGTGCCAGCTCTAGAATTATCTCGGTATATTTAAATTTTATAACAATTTATCGGTTAACAGCTTCATTACTTGTGTTTTCCCAGGAGATGGATGTCTACCGATAAGAGAAAGGAGCCACGCTGTGGTGAACGTGTGCCCTATGTTATCGTAAATGGCCCACCAGGTTTACCACTCATTAAATTAGTGAAATCACCTCATGATCTTTTAGAAGAATCAAGCTTAAGACCTAATGCTCTTTACTACATTACAAAAGCGATTATTCCGCCTATTAACCGATGTTTCAAGCTCATAGGAGCTGATTTATTCAATTGGTAAATGGCACAATTGCAATACCATACCATTTTAAAGATAAATTAATTGTTTGGGATAGGTTTAATGAAATGCCGAGAAAGCATGTACAACATCTTCATATTGGAAGTCCTAGCAAAGGACCTAAATCAACTATATCCCAGTATTTTGCTACTGCCGCTTGTGCCTCGTGTGGACTTCAAACCAAGGATGGTATCTGCTCAATGTGCCTTACGAATCCACAGTCTGCAATTGTGTCCTTACAAATGAAAATTCTGAATTGGGAACGGAATTATTATACATGCAGAAAGGTACTTCTTACAGCTGCATTTGTTGCCTCTCCTACTAATTGTTATGTTTATTTAGGTTTGTGAATCTTGTTGCTCAAGAACTACTGATTTGGCATGCAACTCATTAGATTGTCCGGTTCTATACAGGATAAAACAAACAGCTCACGATTTGCAGCAAGTCGATTTTGTCCGTTCTGTCCTTGAAAACTTTCCAGAGCCATTTTAAATACATTAATTACATGTTTTTTTATCTATATATTTTGATATATCGTGAGTAGTGTATTATTTATGAAGTAAAATTACAGTATTTCTTTGCTCTCTGGTAATGATAGATAACGTTTATATTTCCTATTGTTTTCTAAAAGAATTTTTGTAATGAGAAAAAATATAATATAAACAATTCTTGTTTCTTATGTGCTTTGTTTATTTTAAATAAAAACAGGCTAGCTAAATAATTGCAATTATTTAATAAATATGAATGCAATCTTGCGAAACATTTGCACAGTTCGTGTAAATTCGGTTTTAAAATGAAGTCAAAACAAGTTTCTAAATACAGGAAGTTTACCGCATAATTATTACCACTAAGCATCAATTTTACTGCTCATTTATCTCCAAATAATATTTTCTATATGGAATAACGTTTCAAATTGAATTATTTGTTTAAAATGCAACGAATTACATAATATTACATTGATTAACTTAGTCTTTAACAAGATGGCTGTGCTCATGCTATCTTTGTTACTCGTTCAATGACTGGGCCGCACTTTTTCACTCAACGTGCATCGATTTCATTTGCATAACAACAGATTTCACCCCTCGGCTGTCAGCTGCTGATATTTGACTCAGTGCATCAAGATTCTTCATTTTCTCCCAGAAAGCAAGCTTATAAGCTAGTTCAATATGCAGGGCTTGAGCCTTCAATCGCTCAAGAAACACAAGGCTGTACGTATTAAACTAGAATACCACAAAATTCGTTCATTTGGCGTATTTTGTGGTTATATAAAAGTATCTTAAGAACGACGTAATTTTCCTTTGTAAATGCTACTTTAACTGTAATAGCTCACTTTGTTATTTTTTACCGCGATCAATATTATTGATTAGGATTTATTTTAGTTGATTCCATTATATTTCTGTACTGGACTGGGATGCTTTGGAGCTCTTTTTTACACTGCTCGTCTGGCATTCAGAAACCCTGATGTCCAATGGTCAAGAACTGGTGAAATATCCAATGAAGCCTATGCTAATAAGCAATACAAAGTAAGAAAGGCAATAGCAATTGATAAATATGTAACATATGTGTTTATTAATAATTCAATTTGTTCCAGTTCTTTTCTCCCAATGTTGATTACACAAAGTTGAAGAGTGATGCTCCCAAATTTTAAATAGTATGTGAACCATAGTATGAACTAGTTGAAAATTATTTAAATGATTCAAATGTACCATGCAAAGTGATGCATATGTAACATTCTAACAAGTTTCTGTAAATAAAAAGGTGATGATACCATAGATTATTTGATATTTCTTTGGGTTTTTTTTATGTAGAAGAATGATTTAATTGGACCACCAGTCAATGCAATACCTCCTGATTAAGAGGAGTTTGACCCAGTTTTGCCGTGCGCTATAGACTTTTAAATACGCATTACTTTTCCAACCGAATTTCCTGATACCAAACTTGGTTAAATTTCCCAGCATAAATTACACTGCTGTTTCCGTGTAGCAAAAGTTCAAAATCCGTCCAATACACGACCCTTGAGCTTGAATGAACGAGTCACTCGCGTTTCTTGCTGACAATGGCCTCGCAATGGGAGGATTTCTACGCGACGCATTTGCCGCCCCCCGATTTCGAGGATAATCGCACATTGCTGAAGGAGTTCTGTGCTCGCCAGAGTAAAGTTGGCCAGCGCATCATCCTGATCACGGTATGCGACGATAATTTATTCATTCTTTGCGAGCAGTCAAGGTTTAGGTTATAGTTCTTGAAATTCTATGAAACCCGCAGGTTTCAGTTGATTTCATTAAAAAATTTCCTAATTTACTCCATAATTACGACCCAAATATTGGTTTATTTACATTTGTTAAGATAGGTTGCTATGTTATTATTACATGAGATGTTATTTATTTTAGTCTGGTGGAACAACAGTTCCCTTGGAACACAACACAGTCCGATTTGTGGATAACTTTAGTGCAGGAACTCGTGGGGCCGCCTCCGCGGAGTACTTCTTAGATCATGGATATTCAGTTATCTTTATGCATAGACTCAAGTCTTTGGAGCCTTTTACAAGACATTTCAATGGGCAGAAGTTTATGGATATGTTGGATTTACAAATAACAGAACATGATACATCAATAACTGGTAAAGCATGTTTGTATTGTATATCACTGAAACAAAAGTTTTACTTAATGAAGTATTTTGTTGTAGTTAAACCTGATAGTGTTGATGTACTTGCTCCCGTTTTATTAAACTACAAGGCTGCACAAGAAACAGGAAGGATTTTATACATCAACTTTACAACTGTGGCTGATTATTTCTGGCTTTTGAGAGCAGCCTGTGAGTGTTTAGCTACTTTGGGACCTAAAGCAATGCTCTATTTAGCTGCAGCAGTCTCAGATTTTTATGTTCCTTCCAATGAAATGGTAAGATATTTAACAGTGTTGGTCTGAGGGTTTACAACTCTTATATGCATTACCTGACATTGCATTGATTGCTTTGCAGCCTACACACAAAATGCAGTCTGGATCAGTGCCAAACATTTCACTACAACTAGTTCCTAAACTGTTATCGCCTGTTGTGAATCTGTGGGTGCCACATGCTTTTGTTGTATCATTTAAATTGGAGACAGATGAAAACATTCTACTTTCTAAAGCTAGGGACTCCTTGAATAAGTACAAACACAAAGTAAGGTTTCCTCTACTACAATATATTTTGATTTAATATGAAGGAAATTTTATATTTTAGTTGGTAATTGGGAACATACTACAAACAAGAAGACAGCGCGTTGTTTTTGTTATGCCGGATGATAGTTATGAAGTAACTCTCTCGCGAGAGCAACTTTTAAATGGTATTGAAATCGAGGAATACATCGTGACCAACATTATCAATCACCATACGCAATACATGTTGGTGCATAAATTTTAAGCGTGTTGGAGTACGTGATTTTCTACTAGTTTACATTCCCAAGAGTAGATTGGCATTTTAACGTATGCTGTAAGTTTTATTCAACAGTCAGATTGGATTGCAAACAAATATTGTGGTTTGTAAGTTTTATTCACCGGATAGATTCTTCAAAAATTCTGTGAATGGTGTAACCCCGGACCAATTCAATTTATTAGTTGTATTGACCCTCGACTATCTGAGTATATCAAGTATAAACGAAAGCAAAATTGTTATTGAAATGTTGATCATCGTGAAATTTATCTAAGTGTAAAGACGTATAAGAGAAACGTAATAAGACTATAACTAAATAATATTGGAGTGAATGTATCAATGTAACTTGCGTAACTCTGACGTTGATGAAAAACTTAACGAAACGTACTATTGTTAGCAAAGTTTTCAGACCATTATGAACTACCAAATATTCCCGAAACCAAGGCTGCTCCATAGGTTCAAAACAAGTGCGAAGAAGAAAGCAAGACTGTTTTTCCAAGACAATTTGTACTACTATCCTAAAACTATTCCGAATGATTCAGTGTAGAGTTGATTGTCTACACATGAACACAACAAATTTGTTAAAGGCATTATAATCAGGGTATATGACAACTATTCACAAAAATGAATTTTATTGACCACGTCTGATAACCGTGTATGGTACTGGGTAATGTAACAGTTCATTTCCTGTTGGTAGTTGTCTTATTTACTATTTAATAACTGACCATTAGACATATCATCTTTTTGACTATTTTTTACAATGTATAGAGGTACATAGGTTAACACTACCACATAAAGTAATTTTCAACCCTGATAAATGGTGCAAGTGTTCAAGGGTGTCTCATTTAGAGAGCAAACACGCTTGTTGTTATAGATTGCTTTGGCGAACAATTATTTACATAATAGAGAACTCGCTATATATTCATTGGTTGAAAATTTGTTTTATTTTTGAATGTTTGCTGTTATAATTCTGTTAGTTGCAACAAAAAGGTAGAGCTTTTAAATGGTACTGTGTTAACGAGTAAAAATGTTGGAAATGATTAAATAAATGACTACATTGATGTTATTTCTTAGCGAAACTTAGTAACCGATTTGCTTCTACCTAAAAAAATGAGCTGATGTTAATGGTGATTGCGAAGAGAAACATTCGTGGTTGAACTCTGTATTAGACATTAAGGGAAATATTCTTTGGCGTCTCGCCCAATATGCCTAGGTAAATCTGGCCGCAACGCTCTAGGAATATATGCAGGTTTCCTATCATCTAATGTCCTATTCCAAGGCTTCTTAAGCAACTCAAAGGGTCTTCTCCTCGCATCCATTGGTCTCGTCTTGAAGTCAACTTTGTAAATCTTCTCCCAATTGTATAACTCGAACGGTAATTTATGTCTGGGACGCTGTGACACCAAATGTTTGTATTCCCTCTCTAACCAAGTTCTCTTCTCGTCATCCATATAATCAGCGGCTGTTTTCTCGCATTGTGACAAATACGGATGCATATTAACGCCCATTCGCGCCTCTGGGACATTAGCGTAATATTGTAACAACATTTTTAATACATCATCATTGAACCCTATGAGTTTACCATCTCTAAACTCTTCATAGAGTTTTAATTCGGGCGTTGCATAACATAAATTTACTTTAGGATTGTCAATGTTCTTCCCATGCACAAGAAGTGTATTCATTTGATATGAGTAGAAAGACCACACCTGACCATTGGTGATAATTGCTTGATTCACAAGAGGGTATGTAATGTCATTAAACGTTGTAAATCCTTGATAATTTGCTTGACTATGTAGCCATGCAAATGATTGAAGAATGGCTTGACGATGGAGAGATTCTTTACTGTCCTGAGTGTCATTGTAGTGTCTATTAAGCATGTAGCCTCGCTTATGATAGGAAAGAAGACCAAATTGATGAAGATCATTAGGCCAGAAACCTACAACATATTGTGATAGTATTTCATACATACAAAAATTTGAAGGGAATTTGCTGCTTACCAGGTACATTTGCCATATGTTTGTGAGAAGTCATTATTCCTACCACTCTAGGATCAAAACTCCATTTTGGTACATGAAAATTCTCTATATTTGCATCCTGATAATTCATCAATGGTTTCAAAGGCACACTACTCCTTAAAGTTAAGACTGGGTTTCCTTCATATGCAATCAATCTATCAGTTGGATTATTTTCAGTATGCTTTCTCCACTCTTGATTCTCTCCTGTTCTATACTTTTTCACATTCTTAGGTGGATTCATTCCACCTGCATACCAGAATGCTTCATGTCTGGGCTCAACATCCACTTGTGCATCCAATAGATGCGAGTAATCCTGTACCATATTATTCATCACCACCCTGTTGATTTGTTTAATTATTTGGGTAGTAATTAAATCCTCTAAATCACTTGGTTTGAAATCAACATTCGGTGCTCGCGTTTTGTAACCATCTAACTCAATAATCAAGGCATCTTCTAACTTGGATTTCAAATTTTGACCAATATTGTCAACATTAGTGTCCTTATAATATTCTCCAAGACATTTCTCAACCTTCAAGTGAGTTCTTGTTATATGTTGTGCAAGTTTCAGATTATCATAAGGAATGGCATCTTCTTTAAATATATAGCATTTGAATCCATAATATTTAGGCATATTAAGTTTAATCTGCTTCTCTTCTACAGTCTGAACAGTTTTAATTTCATCCTGAACTGCTTGTTTCTTTCTTTCCATTCGTTTTTCATAAGATGTATCCAAAATTGGTGGGTAGTGCGGAATTGTAGTATATTCATCATTTTGGGAGACTAAAGTTGAATAAGATTTTATAGTTTGTCGTATTAGGTACGGATGAACACGTATCAACGACATTTCTGTCTCAACAAATATAATGAGAACCAATCAATGGTCAATTGAAGAATATGAATTGATTTTGTGGTTATGTCACGATATGGCTCAGTGGGAAAGTGGGGAAAGTAGTGAGTAGGAGAAAAGTTTTGACAATTTTTAACATACGTCCAAAACCTTGTGATAATAATTTTCTACATAATTATATCTATCAAATCCTAAAATTAGTAATTATTAATAACGTGATATATATATTAATAATTACTTTCAGTCTTCCAATAAATCTCGGGCAAAATCCACTTTGCATGAGCAAAATAAAGTAATAGTTTAGTGCGTTTATTGTGAGTAGTGTAACGCTCCAATTTGTGCAGGTAAAACAAATTTATTGTTCCGACACGATCACATCCTCTCCTATGGCTCCTATATCAACACCGCGTCTTGTCGATTTATTAATTTGACAAATTCCTAGAGGACAAACACAAAGTAATTGCGTAACATACAATGCTAAATAGCTGGATAATATTTGCAGTATAAAATTCTAATTTTTAGGAACGAGATCACTAGATTAAACGCAGGTTGCAATAATTTGAAAATGTCGGAAAGTAGAAGATCCAAACAGAACATATCAACACACGACAGACTTAAATAAATCCTAATTATAGCCCGTAAATTTGATCGTACTAACATGCACATTGATCTCACATAAACACAACGCAAAAATAAATAAAGAGAAATTCTTCACTGAGCAAATCGAAGTACCGCTGGCTCTATGTGAGAAGGCGTAAATTTCTTGAGCGCATAAATCGAAAAGTATAACAATATCGTTGGTGCATGAACCGCAATTACGTATTGCAGGCGCATAAAATGTAAGCGGTATTATAAAAAGGGTTAGAAACCATATATACCGCAAGATTTTCTACCGAAACTCTCACAACTATGGTAAGCGCAAAAACCAATAGCGTAGACGCAAGAACCGCAAAGGACGTAAAAAAGTATCCGTGGTGCTGTTTTAGAAGCCTCGACAGTATAAAAATTACAAAAGTATAAATAATAAGCTTAATATCTTAATTTTATTTGCCACCATATAAAAATAGTGTTATGCTAAATATTAGAATTAGCCCATCTTATATTGCTAGGAATCCCACCCAGACTTTTTTTTGTTTTGATGGGAGAAATGTTTTTACGCACAGCGTGTAAGACTTACGCCTACCATTTGGCCCATACCTACTAAAAGCTAACCACTAGAATAGGGGTGTCATCAGCATGAAGAACTATCTTTCGAAATTACTTTACATGCTGCTCCTGTCACCGGCATGTGTTTATCAACTTATATTGCTTTTATATTGCCTCCTAACGGTTTTTGTTTGCAATCATTTTTGTAACCAATGTTTTGGGGGTAACATCTTCACTAAGGGCTGCCCACGCTGTTGTCCGGTGAGCCATTTTGGGCACCTGAAGAAGGTGTGCTCAACGTCATACTGCCTTTCTTGGCAGTATGGACATGTTGCTCTGGCGCTCCTACGTACACCGTGTAGGTAATTTTGGAAGAGCTATCAGCACTTTGGAACTGGGTGAGATGGAAATCCAGTTCCTCGGGTTTCCTTTCAATCCATGCTTTCATTTATATCAGCCTTTGTGTTCAGGTTTATTTGGTCTCTTCTGACCACCAGGCATGCCAAGATACTATGGTATCTTCTTTGCAGCGCCGGTTTTCTTCTTTTCTGGCATGGAAAATTCGTGCCCTTTCTACAGTCTTGAGGTTAATAGGGATCTGTCCTGTCAGCAGTTGTGCTGCCGGTGTTGAAACCGTCCTATATGTGCAACAAATGTGTAGTGAAATTTGTTTTTGCACCCGCTCATATATGAGCTGAGTACAGCAGTATCGAATTTACTACTGCACCTAATACTCAACGCTTTGCAGTGAAAGGTCTTCCCGCCTTTGGCATTAGACTCGTAAGGTTTTTTGCGACCTTATAGACTTTTGTAGCCATCTCTGAGATGTGTTGCAATCAGAGCTTTTTGAACCCCAGCCAAAGGAATATCCATCGGTATCATGTCGCATTAACTGAATACTTAATTAAATATGCGTGTAATATTCTCAATGCATTTGGCGCTTATTTTCCTCGGTTGCCTGCAACTCGCACTATTCTGACTTGTTGCTGTGCTCTGCCGCCTCCTGCCTTAGTCAGTTGCGAGCTGACCACGTGCCGGGACGTGATTTTGCTCCTGATAAATTATTAGATGCCGCGGTGTTTAATTAAGTGGATAATTTACAAGTAGAGGTATGCGTTGATTGTGTTTGATCAGAGAAAACATTTGTTAATATTGAGTGTGACATGCGTTTGTGGAAATAAAAGGTTACTATTATTTTAAAATCGAAGTGGAAAAGTTCCATGCGTACAATGAGAGATCTAATACAGGAGAACAGCAAGAACCTAGGTTTGGAATTAATAATGTATTTTATTATTTTAGAAAGGGAGTGTTGTTTGAAATTACTTTGCAACCTCACTACACATTCGCAGTATATTCCCCAACCCACTGCAAAGCAGAGTGCAGCATAGTAACTGGAGTTGAATCGAATGCGTCGCAACTTTATACCTGCATTGGAGCAGCTCAAAAAGGGTCCATGAAGGTAATGTTCACAATTCTATTAATAGCACCCTCATGCATTAATACACAGTATTCTTTACACTGAATATGTAGGTGGGTGACTGGTTAACCAACACAATCTTTAATTTCAACTGAGTTTACTCCGCTTTAGGGCGACAGCAGACTCGAAAATCTCCAGACAGACTGAATTCGAATAAATCATGCAATAAAAGAAAACTAGCGGACTTGTTCACTCATGCGTGACCACCATGCACGTGTGCAGTTGCGAAGCCGAAATTTAACGCGTTTGGCTGGCGAATATAACATTGAGCAGCAGCCGAAAAGAAACATTATGTGCCTTAGTCTCAATGTTGCAGTCATGCCCTAAGCTTCAAGTAATACCACCAGACAGTTGAGTTAGTTTGCAATAGTAAGTTCTTGTTTACAACAACATCAAGTTGTACTTATGTATGCCAACAATTGTAATAGTT
>JAODGC010029819.1:32216-85287 GCA_027574925.1 Ecitoglossa quadriceps | reverse complement strand
CGCCGGCAGAGCCGGCGAAGCCGTTATATGATGGGGCTTCGCCGGCTAAGCCGGCGAAGCCCCATCTGTACGACGCATCACACCCATGTGTTTTGTCATTATAACTTTCTGTAAAACGCCTTTCCCAGAGCTGAGGATCGAACCCAAGACCACCAGACTACGACGCCTGGCATAACACCACCGAGCCAAGTTACTAGCTGCAGGGTTTGGGAACATCAGATTTATTTATAGGGATATTTTTAAAAACAAACTAAACAAATTAAAACTTGGGAGACAGAACTTAGAATACGCTGCACCGGCGAAGCCTCAACGTTGCCAACTTGCACGTATTTAAACTTTCTTTAAATTGGTCTGCGGTGCTAGGAATCGAACCCCGCAAGGACAGACCAAGGAGCGTGGACATACCCACCACACCAAGGCGGGTTTTTACGTGGGGTTGGAGAATTCTCGTATTTATGATGTCAGTTAGAACGCGGTTATTACTCTTTCGGCGATATTCTATTGCTATCGGCTAACCAAAATTCTCCAAGATTATTACTTATAAATTCTTGAACAATCCAATACGGAAAAGAAGGATAAGTATCCTTCCGCATCTATTATCTTTAATTAAATTAGCCTGAAGACTTTTCCAAAAGATTTTATTAATAAATAATACAAAGGATAAGGAATAATAATCAACAAATATTGAAAGCAATTGCTATTTATTTTCTGAGTAAACAAAATATTGTAATATAAAATAATAAAAAAAAAGAATATTATTAACAATATGTTTTATAAACAACACATGCCATGCGTGCAAAAATCAAAAAACAGGCCTCTTTTTTACTGGGGAGGGCCTCCTGTGCCACTCTGGAACTTTCGTATTTATTTATTTTACCCCTATTTTTCTACAATTTTGGATTTGTATTATTTTCGGATCTTTCCATGTGCCGTATATTTAATTCTTATTTGTATACTATGTTTGTACTTATTGAAACTTGGACCTGGAGAAATTTCCAGTTTTGAATTTACATTGTTCTTATGGGAGTGCCATAATGTAATTCGCAATTGTTTGAACAAACGAAAAGTACGTGGCCCTAACCGGGTTCCAACTCGAGACTGACCGAATTCGAGCAGGAAGCGCTAAACACCACACCATCAAGCTCTCCTGCGGACAGCAGTTCATATCGACTATTTATTAATTTGTCTGATAGCTAAGTAAAAACAACTTGTCATACGTACATGTACTATAAGCACATATCCAAGACACGATAATTTAATTCACGTTAATTGAATTTATCAAAAGTGCTAGCAAAGCCCCATTGTTACAGACCCCCTCATATCCTTCAGAATTATAACTTATAAACACTCGAATAAAATGTTCAAAAAAAGAAGGCTTATTACCCGCATAATTTTTTGACTTATAAGTTAGCCTGAAGGAATGACAATAATAATAATTTGGAGTCTCATTTACTTTATTAAATTAATTTTTTAAACTTATTAGTTGGATTGGTTGCATACATTGAATTATTTTAAATAAATTTAAATTCGAAGCGGCTTAAAGCAGCTGGCAGTATACCAGATATTGCCGTCTTACTGGTAATTAAATCATTTTCCTACTCTCGTTTCACGTATGAAAATGAAAACAATAAGCAACAATATAATGCGAAGCAAAGAATGTTTCACGTACTATTCATTAAAAGATTCAGCATGTTGTTGTTGTCAGCTAATTATGGAATTGTTTTTACAATCACCAATGTAAATGCTCATTAGTGTCGTACCAACCATGATCTTTTCTAGAATGAAAATCCCTACGCGCGGATTTTTTCAATTGGCACACTTAACAACGCACCTAGCCAGGTAGTATTATCTCCTGGAAAATAGATGGTCCAAGCACTTTCGAGAGTAAAACAGCAACTTCTATGCAAAATCAAGTTTTATTATTAACTTATAGACACGTTAAATTAGATATATATGTCAAACTAACTAAAATGGTCATAATCCAATCGGCTTATGCTCGTTCTCCACGAATACGGCGTGCCAGCTGAATGTCTTTCGGCATTATGGTCACCCGCTTGGCATGGATGGCGCACAAATTTGTGTCTTCGAACAAACCCACGAGATAAGCTTCGCTGGCTTCTTGCAATGCGCCAATAGCAGCAGATTGGAAACGCAGATCGGTCTTGAAGTCCTGGGCGATTTCTCTCACCAAGCGTTGGAATGGCAGTTTGCGAATAAGCAACTCCGTCGACTTCTGATAACGACGGATTTCACGAAGAGCCACGGTACCCGGACGGTAGCGATGGGGCTTCTTAACACCTCCGGTGGAAGGTGCAGATTTACGTGCCGCTTTAGTTGCGAGCTGTTTACGTGGAGCTTTTCCTCCAGTGGACTTTCTTGCTGTCTGCTTGGTACGCGCCATTTTTCAGAGATCTATTTTCTTCGATCGATTAAACAAGATTGAGAGGCGAACTGAACGCGGCGAAACCTGGTACTGGAATGAATCCAATATGGCGATTCCCTCTCAAACAAAGGCTTTGTGTGGTTGCTTTTGTTTGTCAGAAAGCAAAAGCCCTCTAGATTGTGCGGTTGTAACTAGTGTGTAGAAAACTTTTCAATTATTGATTTTATTTACAAAGCTTTCATAATTACTAAAATCATAAACTAATTTATGATTATTTTTGCAAGTAAATTTATACAGAACAAGCTTAATGGAAGCAATCACACTCAATGAAGGTGGAGCACAAGTTGTCATTTTGAAATATTAGAATGTGGCAACTGTTACTAAGCACTTAATCTCAAATATCAGCTGATGGCATTTACACATTTGATGGATTTAGGGCCTACAGTATCAGACTATACTCCTAAATTTTGCATTCAATAATATTTAAATAAAACATTCTTAATGATAATTGAATGTTCCAAAATTAATCTCATAAATTTAAAATTCACTTTCTTGCTATCAAGTCAAGTTAAGCATCTACCAAGCTCTTAAATTAGTTGTAATATAAATACTAAAGCAAGTTTTTGCGCGTTCCAACATAGATCACGTAAATATGGCTGAAAGGGAATATTTTGTGAAGTCCAGAGGCGGATAGTAGACGAGCGCCCTCATCAGTGAACTCTTCTATTTATTTTTAATTACTTAAATAAAATGCAGAATACCACGGCTTTAAAAAGTATAACAAGTAGTTGACGCGTAAAACTACCAAAGGTGTAAATTTCTCTCAAATTTCCCTCAATCCACCTCACAATTTCCCAAACCAACGCTAATAGCAAATACATATCTCGCCGCCAACACAAATCAAACAATTCACCGTCATATGAGAAAATAGTTTCAATCTTTAGTTACAAACCAACCCATCAGCAAGTTAAATGTAATATGAATAAAGTAACCCCTAGAATCAGCATCGATCTAGTACAATGTGATTCCGCGAAAATCTGGCATAAGTAGAGCACAATTTGCAGGTGACATCTTGTAGTATTGATGAGTGGTGTCCAATCCATGAAAAAACCAAGTATATGTTGAATTGCATGAGGATAGTTAATTAGTCTCGCCGCTTCCTGTTGTCCTCCTCCTGAAATTCAGACACAAGAATATATAATTACTTTCCATATTGATAAGGGAAAAGTGGGGAAAGAGGACGTCATCAGGTTACCTCCTAGCATTTACCTTCTGTGTGAGTAAGACAACCAACCGCCTGAAGATTCCAATGAGGTCAATGAAAAGATCCAAAGAGTGAGTTACGAAGTCCTTGTTACCCAGGCGGCGCTTCTCAATTATCAACTGGGTGTCATAAAGGACAAATCCGCACATAAGAGCCAGACCAATGTAGAGGTGGATTTTGTACAAAAGCTGGGAGCCGAGAAAAATGTTGGCAAGAGTGAGCAATACTAAGGTATTCAAAAGGGTTATTAAAGAGCCACCCATATAGATCCAACGACCTTCTTCAGAGAAAATCGAACAGAGGGAGAATGAAGCAAAGATGACCGATGTTCCAACCAATGCAGTGACAATAATAGTTGGATTAACAGAAGCAGCATATTCCAACAATGGGCCCATTCCCATGCCACTGAGCAAGCTGAAGCCAAGAAGATATGCGACGCGTTGTTGTACGCGTTTGCCATCATTGTCAGCGGTACCAACAAGCATGACAAAACATACTAGTGCACCAATTGTGGACCAAATACCAGCGCGGAACACTTCTGTGTAGATGTGAAGACCTGCACCGACTGAGGCAGCGATGGTAGACGCGGCAAGACACGCGTAGACATTGGTCAAATGTTGTCTTACTGGCCCTTCCCTGAAATGTATGTGTTGGAATTAGTAAATTATCTAATTAAATACCGTGTTATCTTGTTAGAGATACTCAAAAGTTGTTTATGAATTGAATTGAATTACTCGCGTCATGCCATATGTGTCTTACCTACTTTTACACGAAACCCAATACTTAAAATGATGTCACGTGTGATAACTCGAAATAACATATTTAGTACACACGGCAGTTTTCAAAATTGCATAAATATGCTTGCGTTAATTACATCAAACACATCATGCAAATAAATTACAATTTTAATTATATTTCCTCCACCCACATACATAATACTATTTTTAGTCTCTTTGCTGTGTTAACTACAGTAGAAGAAGCAATTGGTGTACTCACAATTTGTTGTTGAATGTCCGAATAAACGAACTTATTGACGGCTGAGGAGAAGTAGTAGCCATAATTTTGCTGGGTTTCCTACTGTGCACCCAAATTCAACGAAATATAGAAGCAATGTATTGACAGGATCAGGCGACTTGATTATTGACGGTTCAAGGTGCTCGCTGCTGCGACTGACTATGCAAAACTCAAAACACTGAGTATAAATTGTCTAGAATATCGGAACAATTGACATGCTAGTGGACAATGGGGATGAGTAGAACGCAGCAGAACATAATTATTGATACTTGATTAATTATTAATAAGACAACGTGTACCTTTATCGTTTGTAATTATGTTTCACTAGAACAATATGCGTCGGCTGCTGTGATTCCCAGCTGTAGTCGTGTTCGAATGAAGCTGACACACGTTCACTCTTCTCATTCGCGGGTAGTGATCGCAGGAATATTTATTCTAGAAACAACGAGAACGCTAATGAACGTCATTTGACATCACATATGTGAGTATAGACAATGAAATGAAGATGGCAAAGAACAATTTAATTATTTATAAGCTTGGAGTAGTAAGTGATTAATTTTTAACATTTCTTGGAATTTGGCACCCATTTTGCTAATTTTGCATTATACAAATTCAATTTAAAATGTTACAAATTACTTATTTTTATTTGAATCTTCTTCGTAATTCTTCGTTTACTATTCGGGATTTTTTGTCGCTTTGCAGTTAGGGACCCTGGGGACACTAGTATGGTGTTTTAGCGTTCGATGAAATTCGACTGCCCTCGATGTCGCACGAAGCAAGTTTAAGATACCTAACCTTACAATTTTGTCTTGTTTCCAATTTCTAACCTCCATGTGCGCTTATGTGCACGCTGGTTCAGAAATATAATATAGCCAATTTATAAACCACCATCAAAATGGGTAAAAAAACGAAAATTGGAAAACAACGCAAAGACAAATACTACCAACTTGCCAAGGAATCTGGATTTCGTTCTCGTGCTGCTTTCAAATTGATTCAGCTCAACAGAAAGTTTGAATTCCTTCAAAAATCCAGAGTATGTATTGACTTGTGTGCAGCACCTGGGGGATGGATGCAAGTTGCCAAACAGAATATGCCAGTGTCAAGCATTGTCATAGGTAAAACTGGGTTTATTTGCGTATTATTATAAATAGGATTGACTTAAAACTATTTTTAGGCATTGATTTATATCCCATCAAACCAGTACCTGGTTGTATATCCCTCACTGAAGATATCACCACTGAAAAGTGTAAAGTAGCACTTACAAAAGAACTTCAAACATGGAAAGCTGATGTTGTCCTCAATGATGGTGCACCAAATGTAGGAAAAAATTGGCTACATGATGCCTATCAACAGGCATGTCTTACATTAAGCGCTTTGAAATTAGCAACACAATTCTTACGCCAAGGTGGTTGGTTTATCACCAAAGTTTTTAGATCCAAAGATTATCATCCATTGATTTGGGTCCTTAAGCAGTTCTTCAGGAAAGTTCATGCTACTAAACCACAAGCTTCACGTAATGAATCTGCTGAAATCTTTGTTGTTTGTCAATTTTACATGGCACCCACAAAAATTGATGCTAAGTTCTTGGACCCTAAATATGTTTTCTCTGACTTGGAATTAGAACCAGCCAGTAAATTAAATATCTTTCATCCTGAAAAAACCAAGAAGCAAGCTGTTGGTTATCCTGAAAATGACTACACACTGTATCACAGACTACCAGTTTCTATGTTCATACAGGCTGAAAGTGGGATTGAAGCTCTGCAGGAAGCATCTGAGATTGTGTTTGATGATAAAAATATTGAAGCACATGAGAAAACAACAGCTGAAATTAAACAATGTTGTAAGGATATTAAAGTGTTAGGTAGAAAAGATTTGAGATTGTTATTGAACTGGTGGAAGATTTTACATGAAGAATTTATCAAGGAGAAGTCAGTGCAGGAAAAGGATAGTGAAGAAGATGCGGATTCTGTACCAGAAAGAAAAGAAGATGGTGATGGCGACGATGACGAGGAAGAAATTGATCAACGCATTTCAGAAGTTGAAAAGGAAGAACAGCGCGAACAGAAACGTAAGAAGAGGAAAGTTCAGAAAGAACGTAAGAAACTCAATGACCGGCTCAATCTTAAGATGGTACTCAAATCTGACGAAGGTCCTACTCTGGAAAATGACGAGATGTTCAGTCTTAACATGATTAAAAACCAAACGGATATGAATTTGATTATGGAAGCTGATCCTGATGTTGCACTTGATATTGGGGATGAAATGAAAGTTGCGAAGAAATATGAACGATATGCTAAGGATCAGGGACATCTTGATTCAACAGGCACATTTTATAAGGATTCAGATTCTGAATTGGAAATGGAGACTGATGAAGAAGAAGTTGAAGAGAATAACAAGGAAGGATTGGGTTTTAGTGATGAGGAAGATGCTGACTCTGATGAGGGTCTATCACCTAAAATGACGGGAAAAGCCACGAAAACATCAAAAGTTGCTGATCACCCATTGATAACTGATCTTGACAACAGAGGCAAAGAAGAAAAACGTGCCAGTAAAGCGCGGTTGTTTTTTCAGAGAGATATTTTCAGGAATTTGATTGATGAGAAGGACGAAGAGGCCGATTTGGATAAAATCATTGAGGATTGCAAACGCAAAGGTGCTAAAGTAGTGGGCGAGGATACTGCGAAAGAATCATTGAATAAAAACCTATCAAAGAAAGGTAAAAGGGAACAACATGAAACTACCGACAGTGATTGTGGATCAGAAAATTGTATGGAAGATTCCCATAGTGACTCCGATTCTGACTCAGATTATGATATAGAGAGATCTGTTGTTCCCCAAAAACAGAGTAAACAAATGAAACAAAATGGATTTGAAGTTGTAAAGTCTGATGTTAAGAAGCGAAAAATGAGTGTTGAAGATCTAGCGTTAGGTACAGTAATGATCAATTCGAAAAAAGATAAAAGGGATTTGGTTGATGCAGGATGGAATAGATATGCTTTCAATGATTCTAATCTTCCTGATTGGTTTGTTGATGATGAGAAGAAACATATGCATGCGGAAGCACCAGTTCCAAAGGAGTTGGTAGATAAGTACAAGAAACGCATGGAGGAGTTGAATGTTAGGCCGATCAAAAAGGTGATTGAAGCTAAAGCGCGTAAAAAGCGTAGGGCAATGAAGAAACTCGAGAAGGCGAAGAAGAAGATTGAGGCACTTGTTGATAATGTTGATGTTACAGACCGTGAAAAGGCGAAACAAATTAAACAGTAAGTTTTTTTGGAATCAATGAACAATTTTAGACTGCTAATTTATCGGTTGTAATTTCAGATTATACAAAAAGGCGAAGGCTGAGCCCAAAAAAGAAGTTACGTACGTGGTGGCGAAGAAGCATCAAGCTGGTCGACGTGTGGCACGTCCTGCTGGTGTGCAAGGACATTACAAAGTTGTTGATCCACGTATGAAGAAGGATATGCGTAATGCTAAACAACGAGCGAAAAAAGCAAAGGGCAGGAGAGGTAAAAGTCGGCCATCTGCAAACAGAAATAAAAATTCATCCAAACGTAAACCGCTTTAGGTTGAAACGTACTATTTGTGTACAATAGTAAAACTCATAAATGTTAATTAAGCCCTCGATATAAGGAATAAATTTATTTCCAAGAAATGTTTTGTTTGTATTTTGATGAGCTGCGCTATTGTTTGACATTTGTGTACAGTGTTTTCTTGTTATTTTTACCTATTTGACGCCATCACACACCTTGAACTTTCTACCCTCGTTGGAAATGGCGCATAAAAATATTCTCCACTCACGGTCACCCGAAGAGTTTTTTGTGTTGTAAACAGAATGATGTGTGAAGTGCACAGGTATGAGTATCATGGGTGGGCGTCCATCATGTTCTCAAGGCCAGGCGAAGGCAACCGGTGGAAAATTTTATAGCGTTCGGGAAAACTCCGTCCTGGTATGTACTAGCGGCGAAAAATAAAACGCAACAAGGACGAAGTGCAAGTGCGCATCAAATTACGCCGATTATAAATAGCACTATGATCCTTGTGATCCTACACTAAACAAGTACCTAATTAACACACCTCGTTGATATCAATCGATACTAATGATGTCAGTAATGCTACAACCACTGAGAGACATATTTCCTCCTTGCTTTGCTCAGATGTCATCTAACTATATGTACTATATGAAATCTGTGAAAAGAACCTTTCTTAGAGATGGTAGTACCAGTAAGGAACGTATAGGCTTGACTTGTGGTTATGTAATGCCACATTGACATTGAATGTGCTGCGGCCAATGTTCCCTGAGGTTGAACGTGCAGTATGCGGTTTGGGAGTCATTCTAACGGGTGATGTGCAGCACCCGAGACTTGGTTGTGTGGCATCGGCAAAGTGCGATGGGGACGTGGCCAAGGCCAGTTCGAAACAATCGAGCGCCATTGTTGTTGTTTAAAGCACTTTTGTTATGCGACCAACACCGCTACCGATCGGCGATGTCACGTAGACGCGTCGCTGGGTATCAGGTTCAAGGTCGGACTACTCGTTTCTATCGAGCCAAACGGCCGAAACGATTAAAAACCATCGCAATCATGGTCACACTCATCATCTAATTAACTCGCTAGCAAACGGGCACCGAGTCACTAATGTGGTAATAGGACGGGAACTTTTTAATAGCATAAATCATGCTCAGCTTGTTACAGGTTTGATTGATGACCAATGTACTTGAACGAAATGTAATGGATAGTAAATGTACGCTAATTTCCACTCAATAGCTGTTTTTAAGATAAGTGCCAAAAATATTTGGGAGTCATTCTAACCGCGCAGGTTACTCGCGAATTTGAAAAATGACAGAATAAATACGTTGCCCAATATTTTAATCAGAAATGCTTTTTGGGTGTCCAGATCCAAAATTCCCACTCAGAAACTTTCGGTATCTCCGTCTCCCTAATCAACCCCTTGCTTTCATAGCTCTATCTGCAGTAATTTAATGACGACCTCGACGCCGACGTAGGGCGTCGCGTTCCCAACGACCGGCCTTGTTAAACTTGACCTTGTTTTATTTTCGGACGCGCCGCGACGCGACCACCACCGACAATTCGGCAATGGTTCTCGGAATTAATAATGAAAAGCTACTCTCGTTGAACTTGTCCCTGCATCGTGTAAAGTCCCACGAAGCTAAACAAAACACGAGCAGACAGCACGTACTTTGTCATCTTCACAATATGCAGAGACACTGACATAGAATGTTTCCTACCTGGTCATTCATGGCTTCTTGAACTTTTTATTGGACATGCCACTATTTGATTGTGCCACCAAATTTCACTTATTTGTTGGTACAAGGCATTTAAGGCACCTCAAGCTCAAATAAATTTATTTGGTGGCTTTTCTTGTTGTTTCTTATAGATACGTTGTTGAATGTTTAACATATAACCATAACGGTCCTTTCTTCTTATTGCATCCTTCCCAATCTTAGTTAATTTAGTGCATTTGATACAATGATGAAAATGTCATTGAGTTGCGAGTGTTATATTATTACGGGACTGTTACAAACGGTTAATTTATTAATGCGCGTCTGTGGCGTAGCTCAATATCATTGAGAGATGAAGGAATTAAATTAATTTCGATCTCGTCAACGCGGAAATAAAATAGCCACGAGTAGTCAGTAGCAGCGTTTCAAAGGAATAACTTAATAGTGACGGGAGACCATTGTTAAGTCAATGTCACATTAGCCAATTAATGCAACAGAGAAATTGCAACTGTAAATTATTGTTGGTGAACTTCAACAAGCAACGCACGAGTAGGGAGTTGAAACTTAGACCCTTGTATTAAACTTCCAATGCTTTACCGACTAAAACATTGGGGTTCATAAACAACTCCATATAAAAACTATACGCTTCGCCGATTGTTCGAGAATCATTTGAAAAGAAGTGAAAAGTTTGAAAACATATAGACGGCTTTATAAAATTGACATTAACAGATTGCATCCTATGACTCACTTTTAAACCCAATAACTTGTTGATTAAAACTTTATTACTCATGGCATGTGACTATATGAGCAATGAGTATTATGTTTGCGCGTTAATTATTCACGAGCCACCAAGTAATAAATATAACGCCACACCACACTTCCCAGAAATCTGAATATGTCAATTGAACTACTAAGAGAAATTCTCCATTTATCAATTGCTGTAAACATGTGAGTTCCACAACAATCTCCAGGAGTACATCTTTTAAAATAAGAACCTTCTTCAAATGCGCACAATGGCTAAGAATATGCAAAAACGGAATTCGATTGACACTTGTATAGAACACATTCACATCCGGTAAGTATCTGGAATTGGTTGCTATTGGTAACCATCGGTAGCAGTACTGGGCCCCAGTGGAGGTGGCCATGACCATGAATGACTTCCTCCTACCCTTGAATTGTTCTCCCACCACAAACCGTACCTGCAACACAGCCCACAGGTAGTGATGATGTTGGCAACTGAGGGGAGTAAACGTGCCTGCAACGTATGACCCTGACCTTACCCACCGTTACCGGGGTGCAGCTTGTTACTAACACATGCAATGTGCACTTGAAATGAAAATAGTCGTGTAAGTGTCACTGCAGCTGGATCGATTTTTCATTCGCAAAAATTAGCTAAATACCAGACACAAAATGGACTTCATTAACTGGGCTCCATTTAGAAGTAAAGTAAGTAGGTACTAACGGATGAAGTAATTTTAAAATGTTTCAAGTAAATAGAAATAGTATCATGTGCAAATACCAACTGTCAGTATAAATAGTTTGTGTTTGGTATTTGTTTCCTGTTGGTGTTGTAACCACTATTGCGCCATAATCCTTAGACTACTACCACTTGGAAACTATTTCGGTTCACAGCGCACGTACAAAGGAAATCTGAGGAAATTGCAGGGAGGTGGAAACTGTGGTAGATTCCACAATTGCTCCTTCTTTCACAGTGCACACATGTTATCTATTCTGACGGCGGAGGCGCCGGGTTAGGTCTAAAAATAGAACCAAGCGCTGCTTAATTTTATACAGCGTGTTAGGAAAATCTTTTGAATTTTGAAATTTTATTTTTAATGATAATCACTACCCCACTGCCCCACTGGAATTGAAACTTTGGCGAGAGTTATGTTTGAAAATTCAAGCTAACAAAATGGTGCTTCAACCTAACCTAACCTGAAATAAAGTAAAAAATGTTCTGACAATTAAATGTAAATACTTTATAACAGAAGTTAGGATAATATAAGATATTTTTGTGATACTCTTAGGAAGTCCAACGTTCCACCAACTGAGGTACTCAAGCTCTGAAGGACCCAAACTCAGATTTGCCGTAGGCCAAATATTAATTCATATGTTTTAAACCACTTACATTAGAAATACGTATTATTAGCTTATCGTTTAATAGACTAATTTTATATACTTGAAGCGGTATATCTCTATGGTCAATGGATGACCGTGATAAACATTGAAGAAGTTGGTCCGCTAACATAATTGTTATTGACGCGTCTAGACATCTCGTAAATAAGAAATATGAGCAAAATTATGCGCATACCCTATTAACAATCAAATATATTCAATCCAATACTATGTAGTCGATTTATTGGAATACATCTATTCTATTTCATCTACTATGTTCATCTCCCAAACCCTTCTTCACAAACATTGTCAGCTTCAACATAATCCCACCATAGTAAATTTAATCTATTTATTTCCAGGCCAGCGCAAACATAATAAACAAGAACAAAAAAGTAAATTGCCGTCAGTAATCATAATTCCCACGAGGTTAATTTGCGCGCGGCGTAGGCGGCAGATACGTGAAATATACCTGCGCCGAGTTGGAGGGTGGTCGTGGCGGCGGAGGTGACCTTACCCGTGACCGAGAGCGGCCTTGGCATTGAGCAGAGGCGGCGGGATGCGCGCGCGCGCTGAGGGCAGCCAGCCAACGCACAGCGGCCGCATGTGGGCGGCGAGAGGTGTGCGTGTGCGCCACGGCTCGATATCGAACGCGCGCGACCTCGACCTTTGTGCGGCGGCGAGTGAGAGAGATAGTGATGCGTCGGCAGCCCCCGCCAAGCAAGGATATGATTCGTTCATAAAATGTGTCTGCTTTATTAACGACAGTAGGAATTCATTAAAATTTGCATTGAAGCAATTGTGATGTAAAATAGATTTCAACTAAAAGGTTTATGATTTCCAACACTAAGATGTGGAGAACTGTTCAAAAGAAAATTAATCAAGTTCAAATCATTTCTGTACATTTTTCAAATAAAAAGGGGTTTAAAAAGAGCACGCCCGAGCAGGGACTTGAACCCTGGACCCTTGGATTAAAAGTCCAATGCTCTACCGACTGAGCTACCCGGGCTCGATAGGTGGCTGATTACTTTAACATAATATAAAGCAATCCTTTGGTTGAAAAAAAACTAAACAAATTTTCTTTGTAAACAAAATAAAATTTATCTGGAATCTAAAATAATACCTAAAATTATTTAAACGCAAACAATTAATCCGACAATAAAAACTGTCTAAATACTATATAAACAATTAAATCCGCAATAAATTCAGTATAAATATGCACAAAAAATTAGTTACTAAATTTATTTTGACTAATCTTTGTTGTACTAATATGACCATCATATATCACACCCATAAAACCATAAACTTTTGCAAACATTGCAATGTTTTAGTATAAAGTCCACACAAAATGTAACTATACAATAAACAGCATAGAGCTATAAACATGCAATTTGTTCAAACAAAATAAATTTAAAAATGGGAAACTCAGTTAGTGTGGTAAATTGTGAGCGCATTTACGGTCAAGGTGAAGGTCGGGCTATTGCACAAAGTGCGCTGGGAGCACTGCCGCATTCTAAAATTAAACTATCTAGATAATTATCTACACTCCAACATTACTATACCTCGCCTCAACATTATATCATGCTCGCATATTCACATAGAGTATGTAGAAATTTCTGATCTTTTATAGTAGTTTAAGAGTGTGGAAACACGGAATAATGTGAGACCATGTGCCCTCATTAATTATGGAATCATAATTCCGATATTTGTTATTATTGTTATTTTAAAGCGGAATGTTACCCATCCTGGTTACCGACACCATCCTCGTTTTCGCCGGTATTAACGTCAATGGTTACTGGTAGATGTAAGAGGCAGATTCTGGGAGAATAAATATTGTTGGATATATTCTGAGCACCATTTTAACCTACCTCTTCCGATTATTCGCTTTGCTATAACTACTGTAGTCAGACTAGACCAGAGCAGACCAGACCAATTGAGCACTCATGCTAAGCATTCATTATTAAAGTTGTATTTTAGAGTTATGACTATAATAGACCATTGGCGTGAGTGGCAAACTTTCGCAAAGAGAGTAAAAGTAAATTAAGGTATGTAAGAGCAATGTGGGTAAAACTGTCAAAAACTTTCGTTTATAAACTGAAATATTTGATAGAAATTGAGTTTATGGGGTTTGCAACAAACAGGAACTGTATTTTTCCCCAAAATTAATTACAACATTTAAACGATAATATAGATAAGATTACAATTTGATTAAAAGTTCATTAGATAGATTTGCCAAAGTGACAGATAATAGCTAAGATGTCATATTCTTCAGTGCTATGCAACCCAGCGAACAACGTTTTATGTTGAAGAAAACTACAAGTTGCTAATTAAAGAAAAAGGGAAAAGGGAAAGCAAACATTTCAAAATTTTACCAATTGGGGATTATTCTACATATATACTTAAAATTATATCATTGATTTGGTTGTATCGAATGCATCGCTTCCAAGTCAATTTTTCCTCCCAAAATATCCCCAAGAGTCTAGTTTAAAGCTCTTTCAAAGCTCCATACAGTCTTTTGTTAGCACCAAGATATAAGTGCCCTTGCTTGACCTTATTTTTTGTCATAATATAAACGCGTTGCATGTGCTCTGTATCAGATTACAGCATTACACTGTTTAATATTACAATGTTTACCCACAATATCAATTGCTGGCATTCCATTCCAGTCCCCATTGACTTTACCACCAACTGGGAAGTCGTCAGTAGATCATAATGCGAAATTAGATCATGACCATCAACAAACAACAGCCCACTCTGAAGGTACGTGAAGCGAGTGTGAAGTGGAGCAAGGACAGGCTCACTTTTCCGCATAATGTTGAAGCTGGAGCATTGGGTGGACACACCGGGAATGGTAATCGGGTCACATCGATTAGATTATTACTAATTTATGCCTTTGGGAGCATTCTTACGAAATCGTTTAAAAACGATTCCCATCTGGGGGAATAGAGAAGGAATTTGATTAAGTTGAAAAAGGTTTCAATGAAGAAGATTTTTGTGAGCATTCCAAACAGACTGGTGAATTCAGACCATGAAAACATTTGCCATTAAATTTGCGAGAATAAATTTAGACGGACGGTGAGAATGACAGACTCGATCTGCGTGTGATGCATGCGGTGCGAAAGTTACGTAGACCGTGATTGAAACTAAAACGAAAGTTCAAGGCGTTCCGTCCTGTAACCCGTATGTAACTGCGTAGTTTTCCATTTACGAACCACTTCCTAGCTTGAATCCACAACTAAACCACTTCTGGGGACGATTTTAATCTGCAAGCTGAATAATTATTCTCTATCTAACACCAGTAAACAAATAAAATTTATGGGTTCTATCAAAAGATTGAAAGAACTAATTTCCATGAATGACTTAGACTTTTTTATCAACTATTCCCGAACGAGTGATTGTTGCTCCCTCTACAAACCTATTATATGCATACAAGGCACAAAGCCCTCAGCTTACCATAAATTCGTTCCTTTTATACAAGAATATTTCAAATTTACATCTAATGTTGGGAATTAATTTCCGACTCCCTTTAGGGTGATACATTCCTCCCAGTTTGGAAACCAGTCTTCTAAACTATCCTACAAATCCTAGAAAAGAATCTCCTGTCTTCTCCAATTGCCATTACATTGCATGATTTATTTGAAAATAAATCTTTAAGCTAATTTCCTTTGTCATAGGTACTTTAGAAATCATAGATTAGACTAAAATGAAAGTAGAAATCGTATTCTTTTTGCAAATTTGCGAAGGCGGATTGACCTTGAAATGTCGCACATCTTTCAAACAAAGATCTTGACATTTACTTAGCACGATAGCACACTGCGGTTTGATCGCTTGCAAAAATAGCAAATGTCAGCGAATGGAGAAAAGTCCAAAGCAGCTCTGGTACAATTAACATATTCTGCATTTCCTACAGACCTCCTGTACTGAATTTGAAATTGAATAAATTCTAAATCCGATCCAAAGTAAAGGCGTTGAATTGGTATAACAACGCCCGAGCAAGGATTTAATTCATGGATCATTGCATTAAAAGTACAATGCTCTACCAACTGAGCTACTTGGGCCGACACTTGAGTCACAAGCACAAATACAACTCTGATAACAGATAGTTGTGGAATCTTTAAATATTGCCTAGGCATACTAGGATAACTACTTTTCCGTTAAATGTTTAAAATAGGTGATAAATGATTAAAAGCTCTGACCTTCACTTAACCTTAAAGCCCTAATTCTAAAGCGCGCATCATTGGAGAGAAAATTAAGGGAAAATTCAGTAAACTGAAATTTTCTTCATGAAGCATAAATCCGCGCATGCGCAATTCTCATAATATAACTTGAAACAAATGAGAATGATTAGGTTACAATACAAACTCCGGACTGTAGGTTAAGAACAGACATAACCACAAATGTTGATAAACTAGATGGTATTGAATAAAAATAAGCCAAAACGAATAAAATATCAACCTTATAATCTTCTAAACTGTCATAATTTTCCAGCATACCACCAAATTCTTCCAAATCCTGATTTCTACCATATCCATCAACTAGGTTTGAAACAAAGACTATTTATTTAATTACTAATTAAACAATGCGGATATATAGATGCCATTTCAACATCAGCATCAACCTTCGCTCTGTATATTGCAGACTAGACGCTTTTGCATTCTAACCATTTAGCAAAACACCATAAAACCAATCGAATGCGAACATGACTTCTTGTCCGCCTCACACATCATCATGATTATGACTTTATTACCACATCTGATCTTGCCATTTTCAACGATCAAGGCTGCGCGCATAAATTCGCGTCTAATTCGAATCCGGAAGGGATCACCCGCCGCCCCGCGTGTTCGCACCGCCGCCTACGGGCAACAATGCGCTCTCGAAATAAATGCAGGCGGCGGAAAAAATATGGCGATTGCATTTCAATATGCGCACACGGCTGCTGCACAAACAAAACTATAAAATCTACACTTTTAAAAATAACACTACGCATAGGTTCGTGCTATGGCAAGGTCACTTTCCAGCAAGCCAAACCTAGCAAATTGGTTTCAACTTTGAAGGAATTACAAATAGACAAAGTCACTTTAATCGAGTACTTGAAAACCCAAGCGAACTGAATATCGAAGAGGTTAATTTAACGACTAGTTAGATAAATCAAGGGTGGCGGGTGTCGTGAGCCCCATAGACAATTGCAACAACAAGATGGCGCCTAATTTAACTTATATATCATTTTAATCAAGCTTTCTTTAAGCCATACTTATTTTACTGGCTTTAACCGACTCTGTATTGAGCAGCTGGTTTTCTTTCTGTTCGCTTTCGATGTCAGTAAGCAAGGCGACGTAGAAAGCAAAAGTTGGAACCATTAAGTCATTAGGAATCTAGGTTAGTAGTATCTTGGAAGATGACATGCTTCCCGTTATGACTTACCTGAACCAAATAAAATATTAATTACTATAATATAACAAAATTCATTATTTCTTGGAAGGGTACAATAGATTTATTCTTATTAATTATAAATGGTGGAAATTATTTCCAATAGTGATAAAAACAATGTCGAAGGTTGTGAGTGCAATCGTCACAATCGTCATTACCAGCGATCAACGAGGAAGTGAGTTGAACCTGTTACGACGTAGACAGGTTTGCACTGACATTGCAATCGAGAAGGAACAACAGTTTACCAACTTAAGGTTGTTTCATTCACATTAGTTGCTTGTTGCGTGCATTCCACGTAAAAAAGAATTGATATTACACACAAATAGACGAATGGAAAACTTGATTGACTTTACCTATTTACTAAATAGGTGTGATGTAAATCAGGCTTGTGGAATACTCAGTTTTGGGGATATTCAGGTTTAAAGGTGGTTTTTACTGGCAGCATTGGTTACACAACAGAAGGTAGATAACCCAACCAACACTCAGCTGCTTTTTGTTTTTAATGGTATTTCATTAGAGCTTAGAATATGGTTGAGTTTTTACTTTTTCAGATAATCTATCTATATTTACTATAAACAGTTCTTTGAATCTTCTAAAAAAAAGATCTAAAGAGATCTAAAATCTAAAGAGATGTGTGCCAAACTTTTTGATAATTATTAGTGTTGTCCAATCAAATATATTGTGTATAAATTGTCTTATTTGGCACACAACCCACGTATTTCAACTTGCATTGTAATCCAACAATATATTTAGTTCTGCTTCCTGATTAACTACTTTTGCTCAACGTACCAGTATCACCATTTCAAGGTTAACCCCAAACAATGGTACCTTTAACCAACAATACAATCCTCAATCAAGCAGATTAAACATATTTGTAATTCTTTAAACATATTCCACATCCATACAAGTGACCCACACTCATAAATCAAAGATACTGCTTTCGCTTTTCTCCGCAACTCTCACAAACTCTCACTTCTTGAGCTGTGCGCTGAATATCTGCAATTCGATGCGGCCCAGCTGAATCAACTTGCTATTTATGAGCTGATGATATTGTTTCTGATGTTAATCGAGTATAGAGTATATACTCGCAAATATGCAAACGAGAACGCGGCCAGCACAATGACGATGCAGTTTTAGATCTTCAAACTTAAAGAGAGTTTGAAACAAAAAAAGAATTAGGCAGATCTGTGTCAATGGGTTACTTTCTCTTTCAGTGTAGACTGCCAGACAACAAAGGAGATCCAGTACAATGAGATTAACCAAAGTAGGAGATGAATAAATTTTGCATATTCCAGTGGGTGGTGATTTACTCTTTGATTAAATTTAATAGACAATGATAAACGTGCGTAGAAAGACATTGTAATCTTCTAGTATTAGTTACAATAATGACATTTTCTTTCCTTTTTTCTTCCTTTCGAGCGTTTAGTATCATCTTTTTGCATAGGAACCTCAAAGATCAATTACTACAATACAAATAATATTGATGTTTATGCACCTGCTACAAGAAATTTAAAAAATATAGAAAGCGATTTTGAACCTGAGTGTAGTGCCTTACATTTTTCTCGAAGACATTGATATTTTGAAAAGAAACGAAGACGACTTTCTGCGATTTTCCTAGGAAATATTATTGTATGTTATACATTCTTGCATTTTACTTTCTTCAAATTTTTTATTTAGGCTTATTTTAAATGTCTTTCTACCCGAGTAGGTCCAACTGTTCTTTTTATATTTCTTCGAAGCTTGATGACTCTATAAAAAATAAATTCAGTGAGGATGGTTACGTTGATAACGTGGTGCAGTGTTTATATTGAAATTAATCTGCACTTTCGAAGCAACGTGAAGTTAGCAATAATCGAATCAGCCGCTCTTAGAAGTTGAGCCAATGCCTCTTATGGAAAAATACACAGGTGTCCTACTCAAGGGTTCGTATCTTTTATCTATATATTGAAACCCATCTGAAAAATTTCAAAACAAATAGGGTCTCTAATCCTCTATCCAAAGCTATCAAAATATTGTCACTTTGCAAATAGAGGCATACTAGAAATAAACATTGTAAGAAATGTGTTTTTAACAAAAAAGCACATTTCATTTACATGAGGAAATTAATGCAAGCTTGCAACTTTTTTTACAGCTTCGAGTTTAAGCAATAGTTTAGCATCGATTGATAGAGCATCTCAATCTGCACTATACAGTACAAAATGACGCAAATCCGACAGGATAGGCTATATAAAAATAAATAATTTAACAACTAAAATACACATTTTTAAGAGTGCGTCTGTGTTTTTTCCATATAGTTTCTACTGCTTGTTGTTTTTGACGCATGCGCAGATCACATTATCTTCGGCGACGGTCACGTCACCACCGGAAATACTGCGTACTAAACTAAATCAAATGCATACAGCTGAATAATCTGATAATTTGATATTTATCAAACCTTGCACGCCCTCCTTTACAGTGCTTTTTCAATCTTCAAAGATTCTTCCTAGTTTGGATACTGTTATTTCAAACCCAAATCCACAATCAACTAAATTATAAAGTCTCCTGAAATATGTTAGTACATACTTTATTGAAGCTTCTAAAATTTATTCCACATTAAATACCAATATTTCATAACCTACTCTATCAAGAACAAGTCATGGGGTACTACCAATTCTGCTATTCCCTTCCCTTTTAGGTCTTGAAAGATCCATTCCAGCAAATATTCGAAAAACAAGTGCTTTTATATCCAACTACAAGTTCCGTATTGCTTTCATTCATATGCAGGAGTAGAAGGTATTAGTTTACGACTGAGAAGTATGACTAGAATGAGTGAAAAATGCCGTTTGCTTATGCCTTGGCCCATATCGTCTGCTCCTGACCCACTTTTTACGCATCACATCACTTCCAACGCCGCATTCAAACCCTCACCTTCTTCTCTTTACGTTATAATTAGGTTATGTATGCTTGTGCACCCCCATCTACCGGGAGCTGGACAAGGCAATATAAACGTCGCATGAAAACTTAATCTAGTTATATTTAAATCCAACCTTAATTCTTCGATGAAAATTGAAAAGCTTTCAGGTTACTGCATATAGTTGAAACATGAAAATATGTTTCACTTGGCAATTAGATGAGAATTTGTGATGTGATTGTCATCAAATGATGATTTAATCGTGTAAAAAACAGGTTTTATCTGTAAGCAAATGCAAATGAAGATGAGGAGATAACTATAGCATGGATACCGTTAGTTGTTGATTGAATTAACACAAACCTTTTCAACATTACAATTTGAACATTGTGTTGAAAGCTAGACTCTTTAGTAAGATGCATTTATGTCCAGACTTGGAATTTATATTTTGTTCAATTTTCCACAGATTCCAATTGTCCTTCCATTCAAAATCCATAATTTAGTTTGCAGTCACGCGCCATACTCCACATTAAAACTGCCATTAAATAAGTTTTATATGCGCTTGGTCGGGCATTGTGTATTACGTGGTGCTGCAGTAGTGCACTTCCTGCATCGCGACTTTTCGCCGCTCGCCGCCGGCCTCCAAGGTCGTAGCGAGTGTGGTTGCAACTGGTGACCAAGTGCCCGAAATAGTATTTACGACTACGACGACGTACCAACCATACGATTGCACGCCCACGTGGCGATAAACACAATCGAGTTGGAACTCTTAAATCTCTCAACTTTCATCTTGCTTAGTTGCTACAATGGCGTCCAATAAACATACAATAGAAGTCGATTTAGGACGCAAGGGACCTCAGAACTTATTGGTCCCGACGCACGCCATCTTGTTCAACTTTCAAAGCGAGAATAAAACACTCCCAAACTTAGAGGAAGTGTTGCTCAAAATGTTTTAGACTTTCGGTAATCATATTATTCATATTTGGCGTAACTCAAGCCCAACTTGGTTCCTTTGCTATGCAAATATCTATTCGATAATTAGTAACTTTAGTAGCTTGTAGAACCAGTGTTGACCCTGAGGTTATGTTTGCGTACGAGACACACTCCCGTTCGCTACGACGAGCAAGAGTTCCGTTATAAATTGTCGATGACTTGACCATGCCCAATCCCATCCACCCATAGACCAAAACCTAGCAAATCTAATCAAATCCCCATGATATTTAATGGGTCCCAACACAATTCCTCATCATTGGTCTCATTGGTTTACGCGCCCAGAACATCCTTTCCAAGTAGATATGACACTTATTGCTGAATTCGATATATGCTGAGACAATGAATTTAATTGCAGCCTGCTACACGCAGAACAAATTGACATTTGAGATGAGATTACATCATCACTTGCAGTACGTGCGCGGCGCGCACTGCATAAAATCGGCATTAAGCGCCTACATTTGAGGGAAAAGTTGATTCCATGGTTCAAGAGCAAGTGCAAGGAATATTTTGCAGGTACATTGGTACGAGTAGTTAGAATGGTTGGATAATAGTTGTTTAATTTGTTGTGGGAATTAGAATGGTCAAGGAAACAAGTCGAGACGTTGCTGCGGCATAAATGTCGCCGGATGCAAATTGCGTGCAATCGAATGGATGATAATGTGATAAAGACAGGTGGAATTTTAATTACTATTGCTAGTGCATGTTTATGGTACCACTATCACTGCAAAGATTAACACAATGCATTAGATAGAATTTTAAATAGGAAAGGAATGCAAGATGATGAAGTGATATGAATAATGTGACTAAGGTAAAGTAGGGTTCTGCAGATTTACCGAAAATATGCTCCAATGGGCCCAAGTCATGGGCAACTCCCTAAATGAAACTTTGAACGAACCAACACTACTACAACAATACTATTTTTTTATGAAATCATCCCTATTTATTTCTCCTGAGTCATTTGACTCTCATCCAGTCCAAAATTAACCGCCCAACCAACAAAGTCCAACGAATATTCTACAATCAAGTACCAGCTCAGCTAAACATGAACACTTCATCATCAGTAACATGAGAATAGCACACACGTGGTGATGAAAATAGGTCGGGAAACCACACGTCGCGGACGCATTCTCGAATTCCAGGAGGTTCCCAGAAAATGATGACCATCCGTCTGCCAAGATGCAATTCTAACGTTTACAACTTTATAAACTGTAACACACCCACGACCGACATTACCACAAACTTGCAATTTCAACTGGTTCAACTCAAGTTTTTCAGACAACTGATTGAAATAAATTTATGAATCACAATTCTGCGTAGCTTTCAGCATTCACACAATGACCAAGTTAATGTTTCCTAGAGTCACTGGCACTACACATCTCAATGGTGGTAGTTCTGGTGTCATTTAAAAGTCACCAAGAAATTGCTTTGTACTCCTTGTAGGCGTTTGACATCTACGCATCCAGAGCTCCAGTTACAACTTCCTAGTAATCTGTATTGCCACGTGCGAATGAATTCAGCAAAGAGCAGCGCTAACCTAGTTTACTGCCACCTTAAACACCCCACGAGATAACCTTTGGCCTCAATAAAAACAGTACATATCTATACCTTTCAATGAAAACAATACATTTAGCAGTTGGTAGTGAATGATCCATGAGTATGGAGGAAGAACTATCATCCTTGCCTTTGTGCAGATACTTCATCCTTGTGTTGCCTTCCGCACGTGCCAATTTGACCAACCAATTATCTCCCAAGTACTCTTGATTCTTATTGCAACAATTTGAACATTGTGTACACACTTGATATCACTAAAGCAGTAACTCGTCCTAATGTGTTCATAATCATGCACATTCCACACTCAGCTCGCCTTGCGCCCGAAATAAATCGAAGCGACCTTGGCAATGAGCTTCAGCTATCGCGGCGTATGACTTGTTGGTGAGCTCGTTTATTTATTCATAACGACTTGGCACACCGTTGTGGGAATTGGGCAAGTATTTCGTAAGCGGATCGAGTTTCACTTGTTTTCCACCAATCGTGCAAAAGAAAAGCTTCTTAAAAGCTCCGTAAAACTCAAAGCAGGTTAAAAATGTAAGGTTACAACTGAAGAAACCTTTTCACATCACAGTGGAGTCTAAAGGAAGTTGATGTGAAAAAGAAAAAAACTATCTTAAAAATAACTGTTTATCGAAATAATTGTGGTTAGTGTAAGGCATAATATGATTCATTTGCACTAAATTTAAATACTTCCAACACCAATATTCTGATTTTCTATGTAATAGTTAGTAGATGGATGCACAAAAACTTGGACTTTCAGTAATGTTAAATATACACGTTATTTTCCACTTCGGTATCGGTTCTGAAAATCCAACAATATATAAATTTCCAAAAGAAAAAGTAGAAAAAATCAATGCAATTTGAAGTAAATCGAAGAAAACGTTTTCTATTAATAAGAGCCTTATCAAAACAAAATTCTAGATTGTACCTCATTTTCATTTCCATCTCAACTTTTCCAAAAAAAATTCTCGCTAAATTGAAATTCTACTATTCCTTATCAATATTTATTGCTCATCACATTCAACTATTAACATCATTGATATCAACTTATGTGTACACTCCCCCCCTATCAGTCAAATCCCTCCAGAGTTGATTAATTAAAAAACGACAAACAATTAGCGCCAGTGACCTTGAGCAGGCGACAGCGTTGCACACACTCGCATTGCACTTCAACCTTGAATTGTTATCTTGCGCTGTTATTTTCATATTTTCGACGCAGACGAAAAACTAAGCAAACAGAAAAACAACTTTTATTTTTTCCACCGTTGCAATGTACGTGTTTATGCGACCTGAAGTCATATGCGGTTAGCATAATTCTATTGCAACGGTGTATGTTGGGTTGCGGGAAATGACGTTTTGCACACTTGGTGTGTAGACATTATCGTTGCGATAAACCGTTTCTAAATTACGGATTTAAATAAAGCGGTCTAAGTAAACATTTTAAAGGTTAATGTTAATGTGAAGGTTGTGCATTCAAGCACGTTGTCGTTTCGTAACATGCAAAACATTGGCAAATCGAGGTATTTGTGAAATGTATGCAAATATGCATGGAAATATTGTACTTCCTAATTATATTAGAGCAAATTGAAATAAATCGGAAGTAGTGGAGGTGTCTAATCCCTGTGTTTGATTGATAAATTTAGCGCTACACGATGGCTTATGAATGCGTAGTTTATTATAGTTGGCGTCAGTTTGCATAGCAAACGTGGTAAAATTAAACAATATTGTTGCTGATAAGTTTCAAGGTTGGTGCTTGTATTTGGTGCGCGCTTTGCTTGAGATATGCGCATTTATTTAGCACTGCACTTGTTTCGTAAGCTGCATCCGCGACGCAAATTTGGCAATTGCGCCCGATTGGGAAATTCACTGATATTGCAGCGAGCGCCGACTATTTGCACACTATATCTGTTTGGTGTGGGAAACTTTGGGATTTTATTCTGGCTGTACGATTCCATCGACTGTAAATTCACCAAGTTGAAATACGCGATTGAGAGTTTGAAGGAAACTTTGAGGTTAAGTGGTTTTTTAAGAAAGCACGAACTTGGAAAAAATTACATTTGAAAAGAATCGTGATGATTCTCAAAACAGGCAAAGCTTTTAATCACCGCAAAATTAAATATTTGATAAGAATAATTATTGAATTTACATGAAATTATTGATATTATCGTAAATTATGCTGCGTTGCTAAGAATATGGCAAATAGTCCAGTTTCAAATTGAATGTAAACGTTACAAGTCCAATTATTTGTTATTATAGTGCACGTTACATAAACGCATGAGGCAATCGCCCAAGGTTTTCCAAGGTTTCCCAGGTTTCCTAGGTTTCCCAACGTGCCGCCTTCGTTAAATATGCATTTAAACAAATCAACACTCTCTGACTAACAACTTGATAGAATTTTACATTATACGATAGACGCATGAATTAAAAAGTGCATTTCCCAAGGTTAAAAGTAAAAAATCCCAAATGAAATATTAAATAAACGGAACACTTCAAAATCAATGTTTAACAGGATGTTTGAAAATTTAAAATAAAAATAAGTCCCAAAATCCGATCGCCAGCAAATAAATATTCATCACGTGAACATGTCAATTCCTTTACTATTCCCTTGTTGTAGCCGTTTATTTCGTCTTGCCCACGTCATTTCTTTTCTCTTGCTCATTTCCTGCGACCATCTTGTGCAAAATTCCACCGCCTACGCTAAACTTGAACATCCGCGATCGAGCGCGTTGCCCCTGGAGAACGCGTGGGCTCTGTGTTACTCTGGGGGTGGTCGCATCGAACAATACGGCGGAACACTGTCTCAACTGTTGCGTTCGTTCACTTACCATCTATACTCTTTAGACAAAAGACATATGGACAAAATTTCCATTTTCAAATTAGTTTTATTACAAGGTCATATATAATCTGAGTATGGATTAGACGACAGTCAAGGTGGAATGAAAGAGATGAAGGGCGCAGTGGATTTAAGGTTTGCTTTGAAGCAGGATTAAAGAAAGATAAAAACGAATGCATGCGGAATTTTGTTGGGTTGTGGCAGGAAATGGGAAAACAGAAATGTTGAAACATTCCTGCCTTCCACTTTTTTAACACCATGAATGGGAAATGAATTCCAGGAAATTTTATATGTGAATATTTGTGTATTGTATGATTATTTGATTGGTGTAAAGTTGGTTGCTTAATTTGCCAACTTCATGGTGACATTCACATTTAAATTGGATTCAAGTGTAACGAAATTGTAAAAATAAAAATTCTATTTGGACCATTTTTGATCTTTGAAGAACGATAGAACACAAAAATGCGTAGAATTCTCTTTTACATATTTTACTCTAAATGAATAAATCCCATGTAAAGTTGGTTGCATAACTTTAATTTGTGCATTTTTCCCTACGTAATTCTGCAAAAGCTTCATTAGTTATGGTAATATACCCCCATACGCCATATTATCACTAACTGCGAAATTGCACAATGCACACATATGTAATAGGCCATGACCTTGAACGTGTTTACTTGCTAGCTGTACGTCCAATATAACCACCAATAAATGGTATATATTCACACCTTCACAACCATATCTTCACATCCGAACATTCCACAATTTAGTCAGAATCACTGCTGCTCACGCCGCGTCATTAGATATTGTGAAGGTCACTGATCATGACGTACATGGCGAGATACCAACAACGCAGTACTTGATTGCCAACTAGCAATATTCCTTCCCCTATTCTAAGGCAAAGCACTACACAAACCAACCCAGTTTGAAGACAGTTCAAAGGATCTAAAAGAAAAGCTTGAGAAGATGAGGGATGTGAGTTCAGGTGGATTGTACAAGTGGATGCGTATACAAAGCGTATGTATAAGAATTGGATTTAACCATTGGAAAGCGCTAGGAAACTACCTACTTTCCTAGGAAGTTATGGAAATGTGTGTAATTCAAGTCGAGGGTGCATTTTCTCTGGATGTTGGATGTTTCAGATTGTGTGTGTGTGATTGCGTGTGTGTGTGTGAAGTTCCATTCACATCCGACCTTGAATGCGACGATGAAGGTTCATTGTGAAAATGTGCTGCAACGGACGCGCATCGCGTAGGGGTTGTTAGAGTAAGCGTGCGGTAGAGGTGGAAAGAGATGGGTTGATGTCGGAGGTGGCAGCGGTCGTCTAGAGCAGGTCAAGGTTTCAGGGCTAAGGGCGAGTGCTAGCAATCCACATTCACCTTCATAAATCTTCATATATCATATGTATTTATGATTTTTACTTGTAAATCAACCAAGTTAATAAAGTAAATGTTTATAAAAACAGGATAACCTGAATTTTTTATGGATAAGTTGTATAAAGAACTTGTATATCCTTGATTTTGTCGACCTCAAGGAACTGAATGTACTGCGTGCTGCACATCAAGGTACCACTCAAGAATAAATCCCTCCAAAAGACGAACAGATTATCGTCTAACAACAATAAAACTAACCAAAACAACCCCCTGTGCTTTTATAATTATTTATGCTTCGTGAAAAATCCTTCCGGCTTTCCCGTCGTTTGCACCCTAGAATGGCCCTAAACCTTGAACTCGCCCGACGCTTGCAAAACGCGAAAACTGAAAAAGGAGGAAAATGCGTGGCGCCACTGGAGCGTAAAAAGCAATTTTGACTCTTTTACTCCCTGACATCCAGAAGTGAGCGCATAGCCCACCTCTGGCCAAACATCACAAACCAATTGGAATCACATCACAAGCCACTTCAAGGTACGCAGCGTTATACTAATGTAATGCAAAATCGATTGAATTTAGACAAGTGGCAATAAATAATGATTTATATGACCACCCAACAAATAAGATGGAAGTCAATATGAGGAGTTTGCTATTGTGATAAAATTTATAAGAAGGAAGGAGAATTGAATAAGTGAGATAGACATGTACAAAACAAACAATAGGAAACTGCGGCGGTGCGCATGTTGACCTTGACTCCTTATCAGTGGAGTACAGTCGATAATAATGAGAAGTCGAGCGCACGAAACGATGCCTGCACCAAGTTACAAATAAAGTATTTGTGATCAATTGAATTGATTGGAAATCGTACAATAAATAATTTACATTAAGATGAATTAATTAGAAAATCTAAAGACGACGAATTTCTTGCTTCCAAGGCATATTTATCAGACCCAAATGTATCAGAAATAAAGTCAGCAGAATTTCGAAACTACTCAATGCTGAAATTCTAAAAATGTGTGACGAAAGGAAGAACATACGAGTAATGGAAAAATCTATTTGTTCAAGCAATTAAGTTCCACGTGTCATTGGTATTGTCGTCAGGTTATAGCGCCCTCTAGATTGCACCCTTCGAGCTTACGTTGTTGCCAGATATGAGTGACAAGCCCACGTGTGATAATCACTTGTTCCGACAGGGTACGTTTGTTCTGGTAAATAGCAATAAGCAATCGGTCAGTGGAAATATAAGCTTAACCTTTTTGACTTTATTTGTGCGTCGTTCGGCGTTTAATTACAACCGTCTCGCGGTAATAACACCAACGATTGTTTTTGTATACACTATCAACTCTCCTCCGTCGACGCAAACAATATTTGCTCACTGGTTATGAACAAATTCGACCTTGATTTTCCGCGCAAACAATGCGCCGATTAAGATAAATCAAGCGCGTTTATTTTCTCTCCATTTTACAACTCAACTTTTCACTTCCAATCCAATCTTTGCATTGATCCACAGATGGATCATTGCAATGTCATTGTCTACGTCAGACCAGCCAATGCAAGAATCTCGCACAAACCGCATTAGCCTATCCTAGACCACTACCAGTTCCTCCAGTTATCATCTCATGTTTCGCGCAGCACTCTCAGTTGTCATTGTTTTCTGACTGCGTTGATAATTTGTATTATCTTAGGAAGTTCAGGCATAGTACGTACATTCATCAGCCAGCTTGCTGTAAATATGATTCGATGGCATTGAAACTCTGCGCTGTACTTGTGAAGTTTACCAATGGATGTGTATGATATTCGCGTAATCGCACATGGACGAAGGTCGGGCAGCAATGTCACCTTTTCTTATCGGCACGCCACCGCGGCAATTTATTGATAATGCAGCGACAATGTTCGCACCGGCGCAAATATACATTCCACTAGTCATATTAACAATAGTGTAGGCTAATAACATTTATTGAAATTGCTATTCAAATGGGACTGAATGAGAAATTCCACTACTTATAACTTTAATGTGTGGAATCTAAAAATATTTGGGCTTTTTATGACTAGATTTAAATGTTGTTCGGACAGTAATTGATTTCAAATGGACATGATTGACAGTGATTACTTCAATTTACCTATTACGTTCATAACATGGACTAAATCATTTTTTATTCAATTTTTTACGTTTTAACGTCCAGAACTATCAATATTTACTACTTAAACTACTTTTAGCTATAAAAAAAACCACTTTGATCCACCTAGATCCAAAAAAGTTTACAGCCAAACCCAACAATAATAAAATCATTTCCGACATTTATTTTCCTCTCCCTTTGTTGTTCCTATAGAACTCAATGACTCTTCAGTTCACTTAATTTCAGGCCCGCCTCGGTGAAGTTCAAGTTCACTCGAGTTCTAGGCCATCCGGCGGTTGTGGCGGATGCGCAGAGTTCTAGGTCGCGGCTGGAGGCGGCTGCGTCACGTCAGCAGCGTTGGCATGACGACGTGACAATGTCGAGGATTTTCCCGCAGGTTTCGCTTGCATTGACGTCCGCGTGCTCGTCAGCGTGCGCGACCTTGGCACGAGTTGCGATAATCATATTGACATTGGCAATCAATTTGTTAATCACTCTCACATGGTCCTGGGAGGGGTATGTATCATTTCGCCAGCATTTGCATCAGCAGAAAGCATACAGCAAATTATAGGAATCTACATCGAGGATACTTGAAAACGAAGGGTAGAAAGGGTTTAAATTATGTTCGGATTTTTTTAGGGTATTAGAAGGAGGGTAATATGTGATTAACTGATTAAATTTGGAATTTAACTAGGTATTTAGAGTATTAACTAAGTTGAAATGTAAGGAGAAGAAAAGTAAAGGGGAATCAAGTCAAAGAAAAAATCAAAGAAAAATTAATTGAGGATAAATTTTGTAGAGAAGTCAAGTAGGTGCTCATTCTGTATTGAGAAATTCAAATTGGTAGTAATTTTATAAGATAAAACTAGTTATCATATATTCTGTAGAATAGTCCTGATAAACAATTTATTTCAATTCAGAATTTAATCATCTTATGGTAATTTAACAACTAATGAGATGTATTAAATCCACTGAAAAATGCATCAGAAAATTTGAAACCAATTTGAAATGAAAATGGAAAAAAACAAAAAAGATAAATCATGAAAACCTAAATCCATAATATCTCTTTATCTAATTCAGTTAGCTTGATAATTTAAACGATAGTTGATATTCGAGGAAATCTATGTTTCGTTTCAAAAACTTTAACTTGATAGTTAAGCATTATCCTAGTGTAAAATATGTCTAAACATGATCAATCTTTAACGACAAAGTCGACTGCTTTGAAAAAACAGTAAATGGAAAAAAGCCAGAAGCAGATTTGATTGATCTTTGCTTTAAAAGATAGGTGATGCATGGAAAAGGCTACACTGAAAGGATCACCATCCACAACCCATTTGAAAACTACCAAAATATGAGCAACTCTAGTTGGAGCAGCAAATTATGATTCCTGACTACACGTCCTGATTTCAATCAATTCTTAAGTAGTTAACCTCACTTGGAAAACTGAATGACTCGCCTTCTGAAGGTCAATCCCGTATGTGTCACACAGGGCAATTGAACCCTCTCACCCATCCTCTGTGAACTTCGGAGTCTTCTCCTCTACACCGTCTGCATCAGGCCGCAACCAAGAGTGGCCGCCGATATTCTTTTGTTCGCACTGTTCTTATTCTCATTTCGTCGTCCGCGTGCTTCTTCATTCTTTATTATTCCGCGCGCGAGTCGCGACCTCGGCGACGCTATTTGTGCGTTCGTATTTTTTCAGTGTTCGTTCAACCCTCGGCGGAGGTCACCTCAGACACTGGCTGAAACAAGGTCAAGCTCACCGCAACCATGCCGCCACGCACCACGATGAAAAGAAACGGAAGAAAAAACCCTTCTTCTTCTTCATACGATTTAGATTATTTTTTGCAGCCAGTACGCTGTATGAGTGACAAGAGTGGTGTTGGTAATGTTGGGATAAATGTATTATTTCGTGTCTAGACTGATGAAAAACAAAACAGGTTAAAAATGAAACGCTCGGTGATTTTACGAGGAGACGTTGATTGTTTGCTTGTTGGTTAATTGGGGGGAGAAATTAGATTATGTAGGAAAGGGATTGACTTATTATATAATTTGATTTGATAATAATCAACTTATGGTTTGGAAAACTAACAAATCAGCAGAAGTGTAGCTTGAGAATAGAGTAGAATGAGTTGCCTATGTAAGAATGACAAAGATACTTTTCTTAAGGAATCTGATATTAGATACATAAACATTTGTGGTAAATTAAATAATGCCATAAGAGCAGAAGTAAAGGTCCTTAATCCAATATAACTTTCTATGCATATTAATTACTTGCTTATTAACCGTCTTCTTAGTAAACCGCGGGTTCAAATCCTTCCAAACCTGCGTTGGGAGCGTTGTAGTTGAAACCGGAAGGGCATTCTGTATCCTCCCAAGCAAACAATCCAGCTACTGAACGACCAGTGATAAGAAGCTTACCACAAGAAAATTAGAAGCCCAAAAATAGAGTGGCACTTATTCCTCGAAGATAAAACGGCACAAAAAAAGTTGTGTTGATTACTTAAACGCTAACTGATAATCGAAGAAGTCTACTTTATGCATTGTAAATACTAGCTTCATAGATAATTAATAGGGATAATTAGCACAAAACAAATTAACATTATAAATACAACTAGTAGGAAAACTGTTTATAAACTTTTATTTCCATACAGATTTTAGTCATTCTTGCTTTAAGTAATTCCAAATTATAACCTGCCTCACTCTATAAGTAGTCACTTCCATCAGACCACTGTCAAAACATGACCAATACCAACATATAATCTTTGTCTTGTACTTCTGTACTTGTACTTAAACCTAACAATTAAGAAAATGGTAATAAATTCTTCATTCATGAACTTCTTGTTATAAATACCTCGAGTACATTTAAGAAAACAAACAATTTCATAATATCAACAATGACCTTTAATTGAACCATCAGCAATAAATTGATCAATGCACTAACCTTATACTCTGCTCCTTATACATTCTTTCTCCATATTCCCAAGTGCAAAACTGCACCGTGGATCTGTTCACTTGTTGAATAGGTTATCTTTACTAAGTCCATATTTTCCCGCAAAGTAAAACGGTACTTAACATCCAAAACCTAACAAAAACAACATACACCACTTGCACTTTCCTCACCGTATCATCACGGTGCATCTTACAGTTCAACATTTAACAATTTTCCAATTGAATTCGCGAATTTACAACGATTTTTCTGTGATTATCCCGCGCGCTCATCAAATCTGCAAACCACTACGGCGCGGATTGTTTACACCGACTAAACGTTCAGACGTAATCTGGTACGTGTCCTCTAAACAGGTGTTCTGACCAAAACACAACAAAGCCATATACTGCATTCCACATCTGTCTAGCCAATATAGCAAATGAAAGTAACTTATTTTCTAGATGTGTAATATATTCACTGGCAAAATAATAAACGCTTTAACTTTAAGTTGGAAAAAAATTTAATAATATATAATTTACCGTCTCATTAAGACTTTATTCTACTTGAAGCTGTTCAAACTTCTGTGACACTGTAGCCATTATTTAAAACATTCCTTCATGCTTATTGAATCCCCCGGTAAAAATACCTCCACCAACTCAAGTGCAAATCGCATATTTTTATTTCAAGTCGTGGCGGTTTAGCGACGCAAAAATTATTTTCGTTGGCCGAAATTTTTAAAAATAGGTCCACCAATAAAAAATTCCACGGCCTTGATGCTAAACATTTGCGAACTTTCTGGTCACTCAACTCACAAGTCAAGTAATTTTTGGAAACCAGATAAATATAAATTGAGTACAAATTCGTCGAAAACCACCTACAATGTGCTCCAAGCTATAAATTAGCAGTAAAACTAATTAAAAATTGACTGAAAGTTTACACATTAAATACGTGGCGCGCAATTTGGGTGAAAATTGTGTCCAATGGATTCGAGGTAGGAAAAGAAGGTTGCGTGTGCGTAAGTGGACTACACCTGCCGTTTAGTCCAAGAATCAAGTAAGTTGAAGGCTTATAATGATAAATTAAACATGGCCCTGAAGGAGCGAACTGAAAGAAACGTTAAAAATTGCGGTAAAGAGTTAAACATCAACGTAAATATCCGTTGTATGCAAGGTGCAAGCAAATGACATGTGACTGATAATTTCATTAACAACTGTTATAATTAGTTCGCAACCTGAATTAACGCTGGCATCCTCTGACTGGCAACCTGCAACACACGCGGTAAGGCATATTGCGGTAAAGCAGTGTATTATGAGCAATAAAAATCCATTTTATATCACCAGACAGGTTTATTGTGACAGACCTGAACAATGTCCAACATTATAAAATTACATGATTATTACACAGTGTATACACAACAATATGCACAAGAGACAGGTGTGTGTATATCCCTCTCCTCTCCATCCCTTTCTCTCACCGCTCACATTCGCTAAAATCTCTCAGCACCTCTCTGCACACCACCCTGTTTAACTCAGTCATCCAGAGCAGTGTTTGACAATTTTTGCTAAAATAATCCCCTGTCTTCTCTCTCCCTCCTGCTCGTCGTCGCCCTCCAACAACACAACCACAGACGCTGTCTTTGTTTACTTTGTTTTAAATTATTTAAGTATTGTTTATATTATGCACTTCTCTTATAGATTTCAAATTTAATTACACATGTTCACATTCGAAAAATCGATCTAGTATTTCGTCAAGGCCTTCGTGCGCGTGCGCACCGCGCCATCACCCGTATGACAGCGGCGGCACGACGTCTCTCAACAATCACCATCTCGGTCATCTTCATCATAATTGTCACTAAATATGTCTACGACGTATATTACACAAACAAACATGTAAGTACAATATACAATATGTTATTTCTCTGAAGACGGCTCGTTTTCATTTGTTTCAATTGTTTATTTCATCTTTTTTTCTTTACACACAACAAACACACTTAGGCGCCACGGCGTGGACTGCATCCTCGCACATTGTGGGCGGCCGCTTGCAGCAAAAATTACTATTATTGTTATTGAAGACCTCGGGCCGGCTTGTGTAGGGTTTTTTTTTCTTCACTTGCATCGACTTTGTTTTAGATGAGAAAATGGACATCATTTTTACAAGTCAGTTACATAAAATGTCTACGAGAGCGCGCGCGCACAACTACGTCCTACTATGTACAATGCTGCGCGCGCATCGCCTCGCGCATACAGCGTGTTCGATGATGATGAGTGTAGCGCTCTCTGGGTGATGCATGATTAATGAATACCTTAATGAACGATAATTTTCTCTTTATACAAACTGAGATACGACGTTGATAATAATATAACACAAACAAATTGTAACGGGCAAAGAAATTGTCTCCCACTACAACAAAACGAACAAATCATTTTATCACATATAATTATGCATAGTTTTTCCTCATACTCTTCAAGTATCATTAGAATAGCAATTACTTTAACTTCAGTAGCGATTGCTGAATCGCTCAATTTTAAAAGTGCCTAGAAAGTGTTATATGTATTGGTGCTGATTCTCGACTGGTAATGACCTTCCGACAGATATCGAAAGTGCTTTACGGTAGGGAAATAGCCAGTGTCGTCGTTATATTAGTGATTGTTCTGTTTGTTTCATATCATATTTATGTATAACTTACACAGCTACGATAATAGGTTAGGATTGGCGACGTTGCCGAGTAGCGTGTCGAGCGTAAGATGCACCAGCATGCGCAGTTGGGGTTGGTCCACTATATACAGTCTGCGCGTGCATACGCACTCCAACGCTTGCCACGCTATCCGCTGCCGCTTCTTCGTGGTAATGGCGGAAGTAACTTTACAATCTGCACGTTTATGCTTTCAATTATTTATGTGTAATATGCACGAGAGAAAAAAAAAAACAGCCAAACTACATTCTAATAATAATATTGTTCGCACACACTCAAGCAGCATACGCGTCCTGATGCCCTCGTGCTTGTAAGCAGTTGGTACACCTGAGTCCCACTCGTCCGTCCGCATCCTCGCTCCTTTGTCTCACACGAAATACAGTAGTAATAGCAAGGTAATATACAAGTAATAAATTATTTGGTTTGTAATACGATTTCATCAATTTTAGTTTAGACCGCGTGCACATGCGCGAGCAAAATGTCCGCACACACGGTCGCCATCGCTTTCACACTTTATACACTTGCACATGGTATGCACACAGTCCGTGTCCAAATTTTGTACTCTCATTCAGCGCGTTGAGCGCGCAACATTATTACACTTCCAGCGTGACCACATTGAGCGGGCGCGGTGACGGGGACGGCGATTTCTTAGACAGGTTGAGCGGTTGTTGTGAGTCAGCGATGTCCACCTGAAGCAGTTCCAGTTTGGGGGCAACGTGAAGCGGGGAGGATGCTGGGGAGCGCGCAGGTGAGGTAGAGTGTGGCGATTGCAGGTATATCCGCGCAAAGTCGCCACCTGCAGCTGCCACCGTCGATGGGGGCGGCGTGGCGGTGGAATGGTGCATAGGGTGCTGTTGTTGCTGCTGCTGGCGCGACGTAGTCGTGATGACACTGGTCGCCCATGCTGGCTGCAACAAACTGCTGGAGCTGCGGTATGGGCAACTCGCAGCGGTAGGGGTGGCCGAATGATGCGGGGATGCCTCACCACCGCGCATGATATAGTTGTGGATGATGTCCGTGCGCTTCATCTGCTCGGCGGTCATGCGAGGGCCCTCCATTAGGGACTTGGCCAGTGTCGAGTGCGTGCTAGAGAGCGACGACTGCGGTGGGGCGGTCAGTTGCATATGCAGCTGCGATTGTACTTGTTCGCGTTTAGGTGGGGGTTGAACAACCACCTGCGGCTGAGGGGAGAGCACCACCATTGGTTCCGCTTCAGCGGAGTCCTTGTTGCGGAAAGCGCGGAACTTCTTGTGCGGTTTGTACGCCTCGTCCATTAGACTGTTGGTATCGTAAAGTGGTGGAGCTTGCAAAACCCTCTTCAGAACTGGCATGTCTTCAACGATATGTTGATCCTCAACAGATGACCTGGGAGAGGAGCAAAGCGATGTGGGCGCTGATGGTTTGTCGATCTTCTCTGTTCCACTTTCAATGCCGGAATCGCTGGGGGAGTCCAGCTTCCTGAAGCGAGGATGAGAGCTGGGTGGTCGCGACACGGGCGTAATAGTGAGACCATTATGGATGAGATGCGAAGTGGCCGCGAGTTCATCGTCCCCGGATGAGGTGGAACCAGAATTGGCGCGGTGCCGGTGTGGACATATGCCACCTTGGAGGGTAGCGGCCAAAAGAGGAGCACTGCTCACATTGGGGCTAACGTTGTGCATACTCTGTTGGTGGTAATCGATCACACTCATTTCACCCGAGCACATTGATTCTGTACTAGACACAGATCCCAGAGGACTCTTGGCTTCATCCATGGTAACATCAGATGATGAAGACCATGAAGACGCAGCTGGGCTCTTACTATCCTCCTCTTCCTTGGGCAAACTCCAGGCATTCTGCTGTTGTTGCATGATTTGTTGTTGCTCAGTCATCTTGAAAGCGAGCAATTTCTCAGAATGTAGCGTGTTCAAAGTCCTTAAATCAGGAATCTTCTTCATCAATTCATGAATGATATCAGGCTGTCCAGGGTGATTCTGGGCAATAACAATCTGCAGTGCCTGTTTTAACTTATTCTGCATCTTCTCAATCATCTCGGAATTGCGCAATCCCGGCCTATCGGCCGCAATCACCACAACAGAACAGAAGAGACCAATCTCCGCGTCGGAAAGACGAAGGGCATTCATGCGCTCGGCAAAGTCAAACATCGAATCCATCAAGAACCTTGCGTTGGAGCTATTATGAATGGCGTCCCGCTTAAGGACTTGGCCGTTGAGGCAGATCATGGACGCAGTCTGCGCGTCAAACATGCAGGCAAGTCGTACTAGGAGTACTTCAAAAACGCCTGCCTTAAGGAGGGTCACCTGATCATCTTGCGCGAGCAGTGAAAAACCTGGGATGCGCTTGGCAAACTCTACAACACCACGAATGGCCGGAGAGAAGCGTTTGGAGAAGTCCTGTAAGAGCTCTTGCTGGCCGGTCAATGGTTGCGGGTTGGGGTTCAAAGGACACGCCTGTAACAACATGGCGCAATTGTTAGAACCAAGCAAAAGCAAAAACAAAGCAATTTGCTCTGTTTACGTTGGAATATCAATATCCACGTATGACATGGGAATGGAGGAGGAACCTTGACTAGTGGTCGTCGTGGGCAAACAAACAAAACGGCCATGCAAACCTTGAGTGTTTCCTGCTCCGCTCGACCACCCAGCAAGGTCAAGCAAACACCATTCATATTTTTTATTTGCAGAAACTAAAAGATCGCACTTACCAAAGTTGGAGGGCAGGCGGTATAGGAGGGTTGCTCACGGGCGCGGGCCTGCATTGGTTCAACCTTGTCCCGCGTAAAATCACAAGTGTCAATGTGCGCCCGAATGACCGTAGACAACAAGCGCTGGTCATCCTCCAGCTCGGCGGCGATGGCCTTCTCCAGAGATCGCGAGTTGGAACTTTGCTGCATGGCGGCCAAAATGCGCGCCTTTTCACGTTTGGGCACGCGGCCAAATCTCACCGCTAGAAAGATAAGAAGAAGCACGTTGAAGTTTCCAAGATTCGGCATGTTTTATAAAATTTATTGTAATCAGGTCAGAGAGAGTGATTGCGGTTACATTTGGATATATAGTTTACTTGCCCTCTAGGCAAATGCATTTACATTAAGCGCCAGGTGCAAGGCACGTGTCCTTAGCAGCTGCCGTGGACATCTGCTTAATTTGTAAATAAGTTCGAGGAGCATATAAGACGCCATATTGCAATTGTGGGATAATGAAACCTGACTCTGAAAAAAAAAAAATTCCGAAGCATGGCTGAGAGTTGGAGAGCGGAGAAAGTGGAATCGAAAACAAAATCGCTTCATGATGATGGTGATCGCTATATTGTGGGCGCACGCCGCTTTCACGCCAGTGTTGTAGGTCAGTCGAGTGTCAAGTAGAAAGTGCGCGCGAGCCAAAAAGATTTTATCGCAATCCGGAAAATAAAAACCGGCGCACATCGAAATAATCCCAAAACAGAACAATCGCAACTTGATACCATCCCGCTTTCATTAAATAATCCGTTTCATTGACAGAGACACTTTCATCACTTTTATTTTTCGTGTTGTTACCACAAATATATGTATTATTTTGACACCTACGTGCGTTATGGTAATTCACGACACCGTTGAGTATCCCTTTGAGGATGGGTAACTCCTCGCCCATTTCACCAGAAGACCGCTGCTTGCGTTTGAAGGCGGCGTCATGTGCGCGGCGGGCGGCCGTAGTAGCGGTGGCGGCAACGAGCAGCGACGACGTTGTCGTCGATGTCGGACTGCGAAGCGCGCGTCCCAACATAACGGGCGATGCGAAACGATGCGCGGTTTACGCGGTTGTGCCGCGAACGCTCCAACGACACCGCCGTATGCTCCCCACGCTCCTGTGGCGCGCAACGTAGCTCCCCACTCGGCGGAGCGCGTGACCTCCCACCAGCAAGCCACCTTGAACTTGAACGGTCGTTCGCACTCGAGTGCCGACGCGATTCACGATCGCGAAAACCGCGCAAACAGAGGACGACCGCAGTAGATGCAGCGCATCGCCAACGGAGATGGCGACAATTGATCGGATGGCGAATGTGGGGAGCAGCGTTGAAGGGTTTTGTTGGCGAAGGTCGCTGACTCCGCCCACCGGCCGGCGCCGACCCGCTATCCTTGCCAAGGTCTCGCCGCCGACGCAAACATTGATCGCGCGACGGGTTCATGACGCATGCGCCCTTTACGAATGCTGCGAGTGGATTGTTACTTGAGAGCAACACCGTTTGATGGCGCTAGCTTCCCACTCGGAGCTTAAAGCTTGCAAAAGTAATAGACATTTGAATAGATACAAAGTTTAATCAATGTAAATTGAGTGTAAGATTGTTTCACTTCCTGTTTTGGTTAATGGTGTGAGATAAAATTATTATTGGAAAGTTGGTCACGAGTGTCTGCGTCAACGACCGCGCATTCCTCGCGAACGCAAAAAACGTGGTCATTACGACATAACTTTCGCCGCGTTCGGAAATCGCGCGGAGGGAAAACTTTCTTTCGTGAGAGAGCATCAAAAGGTTGTTGTGCGCATTGAGCGCATAATTAGAAACTTTCCTTTCTTCGCGTCGCGCAGCGTTGTTACTGAAGGAGCAGAAGAGGTACAATGGGAGAAAGAAGTAAAAGTAAGATTTAATTCTTCATCTTGACAAGCGGCGCTGATTGCAAAACTTTTTGGGGGAACCGAAGGATGATTGCTTTTCGTCTGACTTTCCAAGCTAAGCCAACTTAATGAATGATAATACATAGTAAATTTATTAAGTTAACTATTACAATATTTTGTATTCATTTATAATCAAGTAAACCCAAAGTAAAAGCATTAGAAGGTTGATCATCGACACTGCTGTACCAAGTGCCCCAAAACATTTCCAACTTTCCAATATATTAGTCAATTACTCAACAATTATTATATTGCTATTGTGTTGACGCTTTGTTTGTTTTAGGCGTGACTTGTTGATTGTTATTAATCGGCGTTGTCCACATGGTATGCATACGATGTTAAAAACCGAAATTGGCACAACGCACGCGGGTTCAACGCTTCGCCGAGCGGCTGACCTCAACACGATTCGGGCGCGCGCGCGCGCGCGCGCTCTCCTTATGCAGAAATTACGATTGCCCACACGCGTTGTTTGTTGCGCGGCGTCATTATGCAAGCGTCAATTGCGGTACATTGGCGGCGGCTGCAAAAGAGGAGGGGAAGAGGTAAGCGCGGCCGGGGCGAAACAACTTTCGAACGCGCGCGGGTCGTCGACTTCGCGGCACTCGGATTTGACCCAGTAATGTACGAGCGCCGCCGCCGCCGTCATCCTGCTGCTGCTGCTACAGCAGCAGCCGGCCCGGACGGCTCGGGTGGGTCGTTGAACTCCAGGTGAACTTTCTATGCTCGCGCACGCGGCCAGCGAGCGAACGTGCCGTTACGTTTTGCGCGCGGGTCGTTCAACCCTGCCCCATATTGGCCCATATTTCGCGCGCGTAAACCAGCGCGTTAGATCCAGAACAAAGGCCCCTCGTGCTACCTAACAGTTAGACCCAATTGTCCACAAATAATTCGGCTACTAAACATTGGTATTTGCGAGTCGTAAAAGGATCATTCTATCAAATAACCATCTGGACCCTCTAAACAATCATAACGTACTGATTGAAAACCCTCAAAGCTCGTTAAATCATGTTGATTTGGCTTGACTTGACATTATACCCTACGAAAACCATTCCTATAAGATGTAGACCTATAAAGCCTTGCTCTGAGGTTGACTACTGGCTCCTAGAAGATCGAATTTTGAATCACTTACCATCTCGAGACATGCCCACAGCGATACACTTCTTAAGCCTGCAGTACTGACAGCGATTGCGGTTGATTCGCAGAATGGCGCACTGCTGGTTCTTGGTGCAAGGACGATACTGTATCTTCTGCTGGATGCTGCGCCGGAAGAAGCCCTGCGAACGAGAAGGACACTCGGGTTGCAGACACTCGTCGGAGCTCTCGCAGCCGCTGCTGCTACTATTCCCGCAATCGTCATTATCACAAGCGATATGTTTACAGTCATTGTCATGTGTACAACCCAACTGGTTCTGTTGACCCTTCTCAACACTTGGCTCCTCCACAATGGTGGAATTGCCGGTCAACACTTCGGGAGGGTTGCATGTAAGCACTGCCATCATTTTGAACACTGTTGATCACCAAGATCACTCTAAACACCAACCGAAACCCACTGCAAATCCACCAAGGGAGCTTCAATATACAGAGACACTAGGGTTCACAGAATGCAGCCATTAAGGGATTTTTGTTTGATAACTTTGATGACTATCACCTCACTGTACTGCAAATGGATCGTGTTAGTCATCGCACAAGAGGGTTGCTTAGCGTGTGGAATTGGTCCGCTCGCAACGCAATCCCAGAGTGTACTGAACTCCGAGGTGCCCACCGGGCCCACGACCGCCGCTCGCGTTTTGTTGCGATCGCGACTTGTACGTATGTATTTGCGTTTGCTATGTAGACGAGGTGGAGGTGTACGTGGTGTTGGTGAGCGTCGCGCGCGCGAGAGTTCAGTTCGCGGTGTGGCCCACTTTTGGGTTGTTCAACCCGTTCGTTCGCGCGCGGCCCGAGCAACCAACACACAGCTACAGCCGCTATGTACGCACGACGTCGAGGCCGTCAGTTCACGACGTGAAAGTGAGAGTTTGCGAAAAAAAAAATGTAATTAAATCGAAAAACGCAACGCGTCCCAAGTAGACAACAGCTAAGTTAACAACCCAATTCAAAAGTGCAATTAAAAATATCGGGTCTAGGGCTAAGCCTAATCAACAAAGAACAACTTAATAATTCCTTTGTACCTTTTAAAATTAGTGCATTGTATTAGGGGCCATTTTTGGACATTTCGAACGTTAGATCCAAGTTGGGCCCTATAAGAATTGCATGTTGATTGTGACATCATACGCATTACGTCACGATACGGCGCGCGACCTGGTTCTGGTTCTCGCCCGCCGCCAGTGTGAACTATCTCAACGAGTGAGGAGTCAAAGAACTCTGGCAACTAACACAACGAATGCACCCGTTGCAATTCGGGACCTAACTAATTTGCCCCAAATTTCATCAATGACCACACATCATCCTAAATTAAGTCACTCATTTCTCAGAAATAACCATTAGTCATCCATGGGTCCAATTTTTACCGGGAGGTCGTTGCTCCACTGCAAATTCGCAGCGTTGGGTTTCATCATCGCCCTAATTCCGCAGCGTTTTTATTTGCGAGTTTAGTTTTAGGATCTGCATTGTACAGTCGTCGAAGCCACGCCGAAATTTTCATTACGAGTGGGAATCGCAGCAAGTCATGACACTCGAAAGTGCTTTCGATCGGCCGAAAACAAACCCATGAGAATTCCACCGAATTAAAGAGATCAGCACCGATGTCGAAACGAATTAATGTTGTAATTGAGTTAATAACTAAGCAGGCTATACCTTTCCATCGACAACCTATAGCCGGGAGCGGCAGTGTATACATTTCATTCCAAATTTCATTCCGCAGAAAGCTAAGGTTGAACGAACGCTCGGGAGAGGTAATTGACACGCGCCGTCGTAGACGGTCCAACGGTGCACAGTAACACACCGAAGAGTGCAGGCCAGTCGAGTTGCATTCTGGTTGCGGTTGCGGCGGGTCAGTTACACCGGCGAGTCATCGGCCTGCACGGCTGCAGCGCGTGCAGCAGGAGTGAACGAACCCGCGCGCGCCGGCGTCAACGTTCGCTTTTGTGCCAGTGCTGCAGCAGGCCGAGCGGCAAAAACGGGGCAAAACGAAAACTGCACTTGGCCAACCAGCCGCACACTGATGCAGCCCATGTGCTCGCATGCCGCACAGTGTGCACCCACATTTTCTAAGGTCAGGAAAGTGCATCGAACTTCGCGCACACTGCCGACCGGGAGTCAAATCAGGCCAAGAGATGCGGTTAAAGAATAGCAACAATAAATGAACCCATGAAAATGTGCTGCGAGCTTTTGATTTGCTCGCAGCACATTTTCATGGGTCCATCATAATAAAACCCAATACGCCCTAAACGAAAATAAAATTCATTGAAGTGATGCTGACATAATATAGTTGTTTGCATTTCAAAGAAAATAAACCCACCTAGGCGTTAATTAATATTATCATTGACTAACAAATTGCATTCGTAAAAAAAACAGCACAGCAGTTTGTTTTATTTTTCGGTTAAAATTCGAAGTTGACTCGAGGTTATTGGCCCGCCACGACCAGCAACTAGGTTGACGTACTCGCGATCTAAGTTCGCTCTCCTGCTGCCCCCACCGCCGCAGTCTAATGCCCGCCGAACATTCGCGAACGTTCGCAGGAGTCGCGCGTCCAATGGCCCCGGGTTCATCGGCCGTTCTTCACCACGTTCCCGAGGCACGCAATCGCTAACAAAAAGTAAAAAAAGAACAACGCCAACTATTCATCAAACATTTTGTGTTTTCAAGAAGTGAACCGACGAACAAATTTAAACAAACAAAGTCAATTACAACTAATATACACCAATTCCTCATTTCTATTTGTTTATTTCATGAAGAACTACCCAATGGAAAGGTTCGACTATTCAATTTCTTATTTTCTAGTAGTCAACGTAAACTCGTATATTATATTGTGATTATGATTACAATATAATTTCTCTTTCACGTACCGAACTAATGTAAACGTCTAATTTGTTATTTATTTATGAAGCGCCGGTGAAGTCATAATTAACGCGACGGTGAGAGCACGCTTGCATACGCTCACACGGCTCACTTTCTTTCCGATCGCTTATTTATTCCTATACATTACAAGTTGTAATTTTGCACAAACTCAAACTGCGAAATTTAGCCGATTATAATGCCACTAGATAACAACACCACCCAACCCATTCAAAAATGACTACGCTATACATATAAACCTCCAACTAAACCAACTTATTGCAATCAAACCCCAATTATACCTCCTAAATCAGTATTCTGTATACGACAGCATAAAGAAATTCCTAGATTAATTTTCATTGAAATCATTCATCAATTTGCAGGCCAGCAACAAGCAAACCCAACAGCCGCGCGCGCAGCACTGGCTTGTCGACTCCAGTTATCCTGCTGCTACTCTCGTAAAATCCCCCCAGTTTGTACCGACAACTCACGATTGACACTTTCCTCTCCTTCTCACTCATTCAGTCTTTGCTTTCGTCTAACTTCGTTTCGAGATCTTAAGTAACTTCTTCCTGCGGTCGTTCACCGATGGGTCCCTCCTAGGAGAAACCGATGATTGTGCGCGTGTGTACTCGCTCACCTTCTTCGAGTTGTAAGCTGGTCGCGTGGAGAATAATAGTAAATAGTAACGTTAGCGAAACGAATGAAGCAAATTACGCGAGAGTACAGTGAACTTTACGGCGAAGCTCGCGTGCCACTCAGCGCCGCTTCGCACGCCGAAACGTGCTGATTAGCATATAATTGTTTGGGTTTTACTACGACTTTTTGCCGGTGTGCTTTTAAAATATGCAACTACGGCGCAATAGCGTAATAACCTACATAATGCGCGAAAACCACCAAGTAATGCATAAAAAGATACCATAAAGCGTAGTTAGGGGCCTGCATTTAGGACGGTATCAGGTATCATATCCGCTCCAAATTCCAAGCAAATAAACAAGCAAAAAGGACTTAGATCCATTTGGATGTAATCGCAATATAAGAAAAGAAATGGGATACTATTCTGCTTTCAAAAACTCCACATTTTTGCCTCCATTCGGAATGTATAACCCATTAATATTTCGCAGATTTCGCAGAAGAAAAGGGTTCCTCAAGGGTTATCTAAAGTCCTTTTTGTAATGAGTTGCACAAATTCGTCTACCTGCCTTCCTTTTGTCCTCCTCTCAAGAGGATATAAAAACCAATTTATTGAATTTTGCGAGGAAAGAGGACCCATATCAAAGATCGCAATCGAACACCATCTGTTGTTGATGGGTTGTTGGTTGGTGGAAACCCTTTTTAATTGTGTACTAAATTGCAACCCTGGCAAAAACCAAACAAAACCCATCAAACCTTCCGGCGTTAGGTGAAACGAGGTCGAATACCCTTTGGCAACCAACGAAAAGTAAAAGCTGGTGATGCATTAAGGGCAGGTGTGTGAAAGGTGCGAAATATGAGGGTGTTCTTTTGCAATATGTTGCATCTCTCCACAAAGACAGGTAGAGGAGAAAATACAGGTAAACTCCATGATTTCTGAAGGAAATCATCATGGTCATGTTCTAGTGGTGACCGTGTGACAACATTAAGTCATTCGTTCACAAAGTCAGGAAAACCGGATGTTACTTGTACTGCCAATACAATAAATACGTCCAATGTCCATAGTTTCTAAATTATTTCCCTCTAACAGTTCATCGACTGTAATAATCTCAGAACAAGTGTAACTAACTAGTTAATAAACTTAAATTACTTCCTGACCATCTAAGCTTGAAATATTCGACATTTATCAATTCCTCATGGAATGCCTAATGTTTTATGTAACAGGCAACAATATTAAAACCAAAAGTATTATGCAAAGGCCTTGCTGGAATATAATTACTTGCGAATAAATTGTCATATATTCTCGTTCATGGACCTCGAACACATGTGCTTGATTGGCACACACAAAACGAATTTACAGAATATATATCAAGTTAAGACTTAACTGCTCTATGCTCCTAGACACCATGTAGTTCTAAAGTGAGAATGTGCTATAAATATTTTTAAACGAGTACGAAAAAAAAACATTTCATAAAACTTCCGCCACGAAAATATTCGTGAAGACAAAAATTTATCAAGCACTAGAATGTGGAGCGGTGCTGATTATGACTAAATTGTGCAAATTCATTTTCTGTCTCGACTTGTTCTAGATGGCGCTGGGGCGGCATTCAACTCTCCGAGTTCCGATTAGCACGATCATTATCAGGAGTTGAATGTTGCAGCCTTGGAATTATATCAGTTTAGAATGATGATTTTTCGGTGTGCGGTCATTAATACGACACCCTGACCTCGAATCTTCAAATTGCGAGTGAGTTTTCCAAGGTTTTTCCGCGTTCGTCATTCGCCAACGAGTCTGACCTTTACTAAGTAAACTGCGCAAAAATTTGGCAATGCTGGTGCGTTCAACTCGCCTAACCGCCTAACCGCCACTTAGTATATTTACAAGTTACATACCTCAATAATACAGAATTGTAGATAAACATGAATGTAATAATGACTTTGGCATATTTGGTAAACATATCGCTTTGAATGACGTTGAAGTTTTTGTTTAAATTTAATTTTGATGGTACTTACTTTGCAACCCTCGCAGGAGTGGACGCCATAATGGAAACCGGATGCTTTATCACCACACACACGACATAACACTGTGGTACCATCAAATTCTGTAACAAACAAAGACAATCAGTTCACAATTAGTTTGCTGCGAACAGTATATTTTATAATACCAATGAAAAGTGAGTTTGAAAGAAAGTAAAATTAGAAATTCAGCATTAATACCTTAGTCGTAAACACATTTTTCTATAAACTTATAATGTGCGAGTAAATGTAAAAGAAAGTGACGCTGCTGATTGCGTGATACTTTCTCCTTCGCCGGAGCGAGAACTCTCGCGGTCATGCAGCATGCGACTTAAGTTGCGAGCGCGAGAAAGAAGATTACTTAATACCGGTGAAAGTAACCTCACGAACCATTCGTATCAATGACCTTTATTTGACGTTAAACAATCTCAAGAACAATATCTATTTTATGTCTGTTTTACTGATTTGACGTAGTTGGCTTAAGTCGCTTTGACTTAATTTAAGTTGTTAGAGGGTTTTTTGAGATTATACCTAAATTTAAAGTTGGTTCGCGAATTTGTGCATGCGTGGATGATGAGATATCAGCATAATGATTCTCTGTTAACGCCATGGTGCGTTGAGGAACTTGGGGATGCTGATGGTGCACAGTACTATCCGGCGAGAGAATCATCATCAGGATGAATGCCAGTAATCCACAGAGTGAATCCGTCCTGCCACTATCACCACAATCACAAATATTTATCAGAAAAGGGTTAAGTCACTTTTGGCGAACTTAAGTCAACAGAATTTAAGCCGATTTGTTATTAAACAAAATTCACTTTTCGATTGGCTCATCACTAAGGGTTTCGATTTCGTCAGGGACGGTCCGCACGATGGGCGCACCCGATGGCGATTGAGGCGCGAATAAGTAAAGCACTCGTATTTGTGGCCGGTGCGCACACGGGTGGATCTCCGCGGCGGCGCTGGCTGAGAGTGAAAGTCGCGATGCCGACTGGCGTGCCGAAGAGCGACGCCGGCGTATATATTAAACAAGCTAGCCGCGCGCGCCGAGGTACCTGAAGGGCATCCTCGACAAACAAGTGGTATTCCACGGCGAGGAGCCTGCCCCCACCATTGGGCATGGGTTCATCGCGCCGAACGCAAGGCGCTCAAGTTGGAGGTCACTGACAATACCACCTCCACCATCGCGCCATGGTCTTTGCGCGGTGCGCAGAGCGCTGAGTGCGAAACCGCCGCTGAGATGGTGGGGGTTAGCGCGACGCGGAATTGGGTTCGTTGAACGCGAACCTTGACTGAATTACCCAGACTAGCATGCAACAACTGCGACCAAGGACGACTTCGTTTGTCGACTTAACCACGTGCGCGAACCAGCGCGGCGGCGCTCACACGCGCTCTACGTTCCATCGAAATCGAGATAATCATCCTTTCACTAGGAGAGACTGACTCAACTGTAGTTGATCATTCTTTACTGGATTTACTAGTAAATCCTATACTATACCCATTGCCATAAGTCACTTTATTCCAACTAAAACTTATTATTACTTTTCTAATCGGCAGTGGTGCGAAGTCAGCCTCAAAGTTCATTCGAGATGTGTTGAGCCGTTAGCCATACCAGCACCACCCCCATAAAACTTCCACTTCGACCTAAAATCAACTTAACTTTACAAAAAAGTGGCTTAAGTCGTTTTTCGAATGAAAAAATGACCTAATCTCTAATTATTTTGTCAATAACATTGTTTCAGGTTTAAATCAACATATTGATCTATTCACACCTATTATGTTGAACAAAAATTTGCACATTTCGGCAATGATGAGGTTAACGACAGAAACCTTGAAGGCTCGGTTCGAGTTCGTGTGCGCGGTCATCAAAAAATTATCGAAGCAAGGTCGGACGACCTGAGTCGATGTGAGCACGCTGCTAATTTAATCTGACGACCTAGCAAAAATTGTGGGTTTCAAGCAACGTGACGAGGTGCAAATCGATTTCCTTTTCCTTGTGAAATCGAAAATAACAATATACTCTTTAAGTCATCGCAACTGACTGATTTACGACTGTAATGTCACCATTTACATGAATTAACTTAATTTTACACAATATAAGGCATTGTAAATCCTTTTAAGCATGTCTTAAGTCATGAAATATCTTCATGTCCGCTCATTGTAACCCTTTAACTGTCCCTATTCACAAATTGACTTAAGTGAAACTAATTAGGGCATAACTCAAATTGATGTGATAAATATTTGCGAAGATGACATGAGAAATGGGATTTGCGCCTAGGAAGGTCGCTTCTTTTGTGGCTTGGCATAAGTTATGAGGGTATACGATTCGAGGATGTGTCCAGAAGTCCATACCGATGTCCCAATAGATTCTTGCACCATTCCAGCAACCTTGAACAATCTATCTTTCCTTTCTTGCTTTTAATAATCGAGATGAGAAATGTTGTAACACGACCCATACATGGGTGCAGAGTATGTATAAATTGACCCTAGTTGTGTGTTGAGATGTTGGCGTGAAACAAAAAGTGTACCCAAGAAACTTTCACTAGCGCGCTGGGTCGTAAAACTCAAAGGCCCGGGCCCGAAAAAAGTACCTCGACTTTCGGCATCGCCTCGCTCTCTTCCACTCTTATGCCACGGCAAAAGTAGTAAATCGACTTAAGTCAAACCTGTGTGGGTAAACAAATTTTACTTTCGGTGCTTTTAGAAGCGAGCAGTATTTGTGGTTTATGAGTTTATTGAGATGATGTTTGTTATTAGGAGCAATAATTTGTTCGGGGAAGTGGTGACTTTGGGACTTTCGGATGCTTTTGAACTGATTTTTTTCAAAGTATGCCAGGGACAATAAAAGTGTAACTATCCATAAAGACCTACCTATTACTATCTATGTAAATATTTAAAGTGACGAGATGTCCCCGTTGGAGATCTAGCATGCATTTTAGATTTCAGATTGTCACTTAAATTGGTACTCTAGATAAGTATTATTTTTGCGTTAATATAGTCATCCTTTGGGCTAGTTGCGTTCATTGTCCTCCCGCGTGGCGTTCATCGCTCTTGTTATTCGTTCCTCGGCTCCCAGCAGTTTTAGGTCTGTGGTCGCAGGTCTCTGGTCTTTGATCGCTGCCACTCGCACGTTCACCGCTCGCATTCTGTGCGTCAGTGTGTGCACGTGGATTTTTTCGTTTTCCATCGCGAAGAAGAGCCGCATGCAGAGAGGTTTCTTCGGGCCAGTGACCTAGGTGTGCGCGGGTAAAGCCGGCGAGCTCAGGCGTTCGCGAACACGCTTGAGGTCATACCGAGTCACTTACCCCAGTGGTACACAAAACGCGCGCGAAAAGTGAGGCAAATCAAAAGCTCATCCCACGGTGATGACCGACCAAATTGGGCAACCATTAAACAAGTAGGGACCAGGAAATAAAATTTGGTGCCAATGATGCTAATTCTTGAAGGATATAATTCACAAGTTACTAAAGTCATATCAACTTGCGCTGTTGGGTGTTGAGGTTATAGACTGCGCATTCGGCCATGGTCAGTCGGTGACCCAGGAACCTCGCGGAACAAAAGAGCGCCTAGCAGAGCGCGGCTAGGAGCGCAGGAAACTCTGGCCAGTGTCGACATTGTGGAAACGTCAGCGTACGACATTGAACTCGCGCGGATCACTGGGGTTCGATGTGAAGGCAAAAATTATTTCGGATATATTATGTAGGCATGAGACCATGAAGGTGTTAGTCACCTCTAAAATTTAATTCAAGTCAACAAGAATTAGAATGAGACCAATATACAAGAATCAAAAGTAATAATAACACCAACACGTAGTTTACTCAAGAAGTCAACCCATCAAAGTTTATTAAATATGACTTAAGTAAATTTGCGCTAAGCAATATAAAATTTTAAGTACTTGAATTTTTATTAAATCGTTTTAGTATAACGGCAAAAGTCAATAAATCGCAATAAAAAAGGGCATTACATTTATGACTGTTGTCAAGTTGTAATGTTGTAAAAGCAACAGCTTCTTCGAGGCGTGTGCATGCCACCACATTGTATCTTCGCAAGATGGCAGGCAGCCAGCCCTGAAGGAATTTAATTGCAGCGTAATAATCGTAATCCGATCGGTGGGGCTGGTATTACGCACGCAGTTTCCGGGTACTACCTGTGTGCATCTTGCAAGCGTGGCGCACACGTGCCGCTTCCCGGAATTCGCCAAACACGCGACCAACGACTAACCCTCCCCATCTTCCTTAGCCCGCAACCGAAGGATGCAAAAATGGGGCGTCCATTATATATCCCTTGAAAACGTTGATTGTGTCTGCACGAGGAAGTGGAATTTAATCGAAATCAAAGAAAGGAGGCAGATGTTAGTTTAATTGGTTTGGAGAATTTGAAGATGCAGTTTAGAGCAGAGTGAAGAAGTTTTTGAGATCTTTGAAGCTTTTCCACTAAGGTTATTGACGTTTAGTCCAGTACAATGCGCCTCAGTCACTGTCTTTCGTGCGCCGCATGCGAAAACTGGACTTAAGTATACTGGACAAGGTGATTGCCTGCAGGTGTGCTGATTCCAACGCATTAAAATTCGCAATAAGTCACCATGTGTGCGTTATGAATGTCGAGGAGGTGCCAAACTTTTTTCTGATTCGTAAAGGTAACTGTTCATCAATTACGACTTAAGTTTACTTTTAGTATCTTGAAGCTTTAGATAAAATTGATGAAGTAATTTTGCTACTCTATATGTCCTAAACCTAGTTCTGATATGCCATCATAAAACATTTCAATGCATACAAATTCCTACAAACCTTTACTTCACTCTGGGTTTTACATTCTAGGAATGGCCTGCTCGCCGCCGTGTCGGAACCAAAAACGAACGGTATTTGCGCAATGTGCAATGCACACGCCGCAAAGTGCATCGCACTATAAGCGCGGCTAGACCGCGGCCGAAGGAAGTCAGCGCACCCTGAGCTTAACTTAACCCAAACCAACACAAACGCATGGGAAAATTGCGGGCGTTGTACTCGGCCCAAGTCATAGAGAACATAATGTACCCAGCGCATAACCTATGCGACCAAGTGCATCAAATGCACGGAGGACTAGAGACGCAGGTCAAGTCATAGACAGGACCGCAATGTTGGAGTCACGTCCTGGAGTTAACGTAAGTCGAGTTAACTCAAACTTTTTAAACGTAACTGAGGTTAACGCTGTAATAGCTGAGTGTGATTTATGGCAGTTGGTAGAAAAATGCACGCACGCAAACTCGTGGATAGGCCAGGAAATGGATGAATTTCGTACTTTGTGACTCAGCAATATGGGCGGTCTGTCAAGGACAAGGCCAATGCAGTCATTTCGGTTATTAGTAGAGTTGACAATACCATTACTCAATATAAGTGAATAGAAGCATGTCGAAATAATCGTTTTACAACAGAAACTAATCTAGTCTGTTACTCTGTAACCTTGTCATGCCTTGAGGGTTAGACCATGACGGGAGGTGAACCATAGTGACCATAATAAAACCATAAGTTAGGCAGAGTATGAAATTTAAATTTAACGAATATTTTTTCTTTTTGATTGGAATCCAGGAATTCAAGTGGACATTAAAGTTGCTTTATTTCGCGTAAAGTCAATTCTGGGAAGCTTGAAAGGGATCAACGTACATCACCAATAGCAGTTTGCAAGGGAATGAAAGAAAGATGTTTGCAAGATGTTATCGATAATTGCGTAATAAGTAACATTTGCAGAAAGTAACTGATGCAGAACATTGGTAGGGGCTTTGTGGCAAACTGAATTTTAGTGGTTGTTTGTCTCTTGTTGGTTGAGGTGCCGATCGGGGCAATGTAATGAAATCGAAGCTGGGCATGGCAGGCACGTGATACGAAATTTCGTGGTCGCAGCACATGGGCCAACTTTCGCTGCGAATTCGTTTTCGTTCGATGAGTAAATCGTTAAAAATTGCTAACTTAACTTACAAATAACTTATCATGTTAAACCCAAGAGGAATGCAATTCGCTTCTGTTTAGATATACACAAGATGATTTGAAGTTACGTCAACTAACAAATAAATTTTAAGGTAGGAACTTAGCACAAATTGACTTATACTACTTCAGTCATAATGAGGTAAATGTCATGAGGATTTTAGATGATGATTTTTCAAAAATTGGAATATTCTTTAGTCAGTTGAGGGTGCAATGCACTCCGCATGACGTCAACGTTCGCACACGCATGCGGCGACGAGCTAACCTTTATTTCTGCAGGACGAGGCGAAGAAGAGCCGCCGACCGACGGTTCGTTGCGCTCGCGGCGTCGTCGAACTCGCGAGCGACGGACGCGAAACACCGTTACCTCTAGAGGAGCCCGCTCCCGAGCCATCTACCTACCGATCTGCAACCTTTCCAAGCACGATGAACCCGAAACCCGATGGAACGCGGTGCACAATGTGCACCTAAGCCGGTGCATCGATCTCACGTGTGCAACGAACTCGTATGACGCCAATGACTCAACTTTTAAGTCATATTGCTAAATAATCCGTACTGGTGTAAGTGGTCCACAGTAATAAATATTTCAATACCTCAAGTCACTTTATGCAGACGCCTCCCAAAAACAAACTACTATCAAATTAAAGTATTTCGTTTGCAAAGTAGGCAAGATACCTACATGATTCAGGTCAATCCAATTCAAAACTTCGCCAACCCAATAATTAAGTCATCACAACATTCGAAAAAGCAACAATTGTTGTGTACGTTCCACTCCTCTGCGCATCGATGACTTAACCCATCGGCACTTAGAATCTAGATTGTTGTTCCCATCCGCGGTCAATGCTGTTCAGTAACCCGACGCTTCCGACTCCTCGCGACGCATTCCCGCATGCCCTCGCCGCCACATCTTCAGCACGCGTCATGCGGCATGCCATCAGCAAACAGAATCATTACTACTTTGTCTTTATTTCGACGAGGTGCGTTTTTTCGGCTGGCATGCCGTCGGATGCGG